>ML841837.1:35736-48058 GCA_009831015.1 Picea engelmannii
GACGTCTCCCTTGGACTTGCCCTCCTGAATAGAAAGAGCTCCCCATTGAGGTGACATTGGGTGGGGAAGCTCCTGTTACGCCGGTCTTGCCCTTGACTCAAGCTTTTCAATCTTTTCTACAAACCGTGCGATAACAGTTCCAATGGGCCGACTTGGTGTTCTTGTCATTTATTTCTTTCTAGTGCATTCCGGGGTCTTCTATAATGGTTTCTTTGTATTTTCTTATGGAGAATGACAACCAAAAGTTGCAAAACTTCAACACTCCCTCTCAATGAGGGAGACATTGTCCATACTTGGATTTCTTCTGTCATAGAAAAATTTCTTCATGAGCCATGTTGATGATCCATCTCCACACAACTATGTCTAGCACCTCGTGTCTCAATGAAGACCACACCTGGACCATTCACCTCCACAAGTATGAAATATCCCAAATCCGGTGGATTTGGATATGAACTACTGAACTAGTGTTTAGACTCTCGAATCTGACACTCTGGGGGTTTCTGAATGCCTTTTAGTTACTTGTTTAACATGTTTGGTGATTTTCGCATGTGTGTGTCATATAAAAAAGGGTTTGAGCAGTATATATGATGCATGTGAAATAAGGAACCAACACAATCTCAATAGCATGTATTATATGGAAAAAGCAGGAAATACAACTGATAGCTGAAAGCAGAGAAATACTCATCAACTAGATCTCATGGATCATCACTGGAATACAATGCAACTAATATAAAATACACGTGATCAGAAGATGTGGATAGATCCGCACATGGACGGATAGATCGGCAACAAGCAGCTCTGGAAACTCACAACAACTGTTGCAAATGAAGGATATACTCGCTTTGGTTGATATGCTCAACTAATCAGCCTGGAAACTGTCTCAAACTGTACACCTTGGCCTCTAGGCTCCTCCTGATATCTGTTGGACTGAAGATCGACTCATTGAAGCTTTGGATGAACCCTGGATGATATCCCCTAGGGGGTTGCGCACCTCCTGGGCTCTGGCAATGTGCCCCGATGATTCCACCGGTGAAATCCTATGATATCTGTCTCAAAATGTGCGCCCTAGCCTCCTCTGTACTGGGTTAGAAGGGTTTCCCCGGATCTGATCCAGAAAGCTCTCTGGAAACCCCAATGTTCTTCCTCAAGTGCTACGCACTCCCTAGCTATCTGGTCTGCTCTAGCAGATTGCACCGTCAGATCTGATGACTGATGCATGAAAAGAAACACCCTAGCTTCCTCTCAACTGGGTCTGAAGAAACTAACGAGAAATGCCCTAGTCGCGTCCAACTACACAAAACTCTCTCCAACCCTTGTGCCCTCATTGGCTGCACTGAACAATCTCTGAACTGGGTCTGTATGCTCCTGATCTAGCACGGTGAAATACCTGGATGGTATCGCTGATAGGCTAGGGTGTGTCTTCCAACACCGAAATCGATCTAAGTGGTGGTTTCCTCCAGAAATCCACAAAACAACTAAGAGGTCGACTTCCTCCTCTGGAACCTTTTCTCAACTCAAAATCATAACATAATGAGGAATTAGGTCGGATTCCTCTTCTTATACCTTCCCCGATCTAATTCTCCATTGACATCACTTAAGCTAGGCGCTTCTCCTCCTAAGTTGAATTATTAATGAATTAAGTCCCCCCTCAACACCTTTTTATTCTATTTCTTCGTTGACTTTGGCTTAAGTGACTTTTCCTATGCTTTTTTGGCTTAATTCATCGTTTAGCCATGTATTCACCCTTATTTCTCCCTTTGTTCTTTGTTTGTGCCCGACTATAGTCTACGAGAACAAATAGACTACTATGTCACTCCCTACTGGCCTATTCCTGGGAACGAGACATCACAAAGTACACCCTTGTGAGTGAATGTCACTGCAGGTAAACTGCTGTGAGTGAATCTTCCATTCTCCGTTGGTTAGACTACCAATCCTGGGAGAATGACGTGCGATGCTATCTAACACGTGGAAGCACCACAAGCACCTCGTGTCCACAGGTAAACTCCTGTAAGTAAGGACTACGCTTGGGGCCATTTACCTCGAAAGTAAATGTATCCTTCTCCCTAGGCCATATTTGGGAGAAGGTTTTCCCAATGCTTTCCTGGGCCACTCACCACCACAAGTACACCCTTGTGAGTGAGTGTCACTTACAGGTAAACCCTTGCAAGTGAATTTGTCATTCTCCACTGGTTAAACTACCAATCCCGGGAGAATGATGCCCGATGCAACCATACACTGGAGGAACACTAATACCTTGAATCTTTTGTCCTTCGAAGACTGCACCTGGGGCATTCACCACTGGTACACCCCTGTGAGTGAATGTATGCCCGATGCTTCCTCCTGGAGAACCATCAACACCTCGAGTCTTCTGTCCTTAGAAGACTCCGCTTGCGCCATTCTCCACTGGTCAAATCACCATGGCATTCTCCACTGGTTAAATCACCATGGCCAATCCTTGGAGAATGTCTGCCCAATGCTGCTCAAACATCAACACTCCCTCTCCGCAAGGGAGACATTCTGCATCACGCCAAGCTTGTCCCTGAAGTAAACAAACTTCGCTCTGGACAGAGGCTTGGTGAGAATGTCTGCTATCTTCTCATTTGTGGATATGTGCTGAAGCTTCACCACTTCCTTCTGCACCATGTCTCAGATGAAGTCCTGCAAGAAGCTTTCAAAGCCACATTGCTTCATGACTTGCGATATTGGCTGTGATATACTTCGTCTTTGGTGTACTGAGTGCTACAGAAGCCTGCTTCCTGCTTATCTCGGAAATTGTAACTGATCCCAAGCTGAAGTAGCACCCCGAGGTGCTCAATCTGTATGTTCTACTCCCTGCCCAATTGAAATCTGTATATCCCTGCAGCCTTACTTCACCACCTGAGACAAACCATGTCCAATTGTACCATGCTGGTACCTCAACACATGCTTCTCTGCAACCCAATGGAACTGCCTTGGCTTAAACCAAATACTGGCTCAGGGTGCTCTCTGCAAAGCAAATATCTGGCCTGGTATTAACTAGGTACATCAAGGATCCAATCCACTTCATGTACATCGTGGGATCCACCAAATCTGAATTCGAAGCAGAATCACTCAACTTCTTCAGATTTGTCTCCATAGGTGTAGCCATGGGCTTGCAGTCCATCATATCAAATCTCATCAGTATAACCTAACTAAGGAATATCTCATCTGATCTCTGTCACAAAAATAGTACATCCGACCAAGATCCTCCACCTCGAACTTTGGAGCCAACTCCCTCTTACCCTTGTCAATGAGCCACTTTGCTCAACATACATTAGTAAGATCATTGGATCACTATCTACAACCTTGTAGTAAAGGTTTGGATCTGCATCACTCTCAGTGAAGCCCAAACTCATCAAGTTTCCATCAATCCGGGAGTACCACGCTCTGGGTGCCTGCTTGAGTCTGTACAATGCTTTCTTCAATCTGCAAACATGAGACTCCTTCCCATGTATCAAAAAGATTTGAGGTTGCTCTATGTACACTTCCTCCTCAATCATACCACTAAGGAACGAGGTCTTTCACAACCATCTGATATAATTTCCAACCCATCATTGAAGCAAGAGCAATGATAGTCTTGATGGAAGTGTACCTAGCGACTGGAGAAAAACGTCTCCTCATTAGCCACTCCCTCTTTCTAAGGGAATTCTTTCTCCACAAATCTTGCTTTGTACTTCTCGATGCTGTCATCTGCTGCATGCTTGATCTTGTAGATTCACTTGGAAGTCACCACAGACTTCTCATGTTTCAGAACTAATCATGATGGATTGATACTCTTCCACCATGCAATGCTCTCAAACTTGTTGGTCTGCTGCCTCACTGGTTGCTCCCTTTGTGACTGAAGCAAAAAAAACATATCCTAGTCCTCCTGACTGGTTGCCTCCTTTGTCACTATAGAAAAGCCTACTAAAACAAGTGGATCCTCCCAGGAGGCCTCACATCTCCTAGAAGCCTCTTGCCATTGAAGCTTCTATTTGGCCTCCTCAACTCATGACACATGTCTGTCAGTCCTGGAAGATGTCTCTCTCCCACCTAAACGTGAGGGGGAACTCCCTCTGTGACTCTCCCTCTGAGCCAACTGACTCTCTTTGAGATCAGGTTCACTCGGGGTCCACATGCTCCCTTTGAAACCTGACTCCCTCCGAGTTTGTACAATCTTTGGAGCCATCTGCTCTCTTTGCATCTGCTGACCTCCTTTGAAGTCTGATCTCCCATGAACTATCCTGGGAGACTGCTCCTCCCTACTGGATCCTGAAGGCCGACTCCCTCTGAACTCTGGGTCCCTCTAAGCTGGTACTTGGTGGGGCTACTTGCCTCACCACTGGTGGAGCCACCTGCTCCTCATAATTGGAAGGTTTGGAATCAATGATGTGACTCCATGTAACTCGACAACCTCTGAGGTTGTTTTCTCTCCCTGAAAGTATCACTGGAAGCTCCATGCCTCTTTGCTGTTAAATTATGAGATTGATTTCTTATGCGGATTATTTCTTTAAATTCTTCAACACTTTGATTCCAGCTTAATACATTTCAACAATATAGAATCATAACTAAATAGCAATAATCATGTAGATACGTAAGCATGCAAATCAACAACACATATACCCTGGGGAAACCCTGTACATGGAGGAAAACCCCAACAAACGATATTCCTTTATTGCATTAATAATGTAAGATCACTTACAAATATCCACCATGAATACTCTGCTCTTAAAGAGCTTTCCAAGTTGACTCTGACCTGACAGAGAACTAAGAGACCTTGCTGATATAGATGTATCCGAGTTGCCTTCAAAGACTGAGATACACTGCCTTTTATGAACTGATATATCAGCTCTGATATGGGCTGTTGTTGCTGCCTCTGATTGACTGATACATGCCTCTATTTAGCACTGGTACAGCTGCCTTTATGGTGCTGATATGTGCCTCTGTATAGCACTTGAATTGCTGCCACTAGTGGATTGATATGCGCCTCTGTTTAGTGCTTGTATTGCTGTCACTGGTGGACTGATATACACCTCTGTTCAGTGCTTGTATTGCTGTCACTAGTGGACTGATATATGCCTCTGTTCAGCGCTTCTATTGCTGTCACTAGTGGACTGATATATGGCTCTGTTCAACTGATCTACAACACTGCTTGCTGCCTCTGTATGCTTCCTTTACAACACTGTTTGCTGCCTCTATATGCTGCGTTTACAGCATTATTTGCTGCCTCTATCTCACTGATATGCGCTTCTAGCTTCACCCTTAACCTGCATACGAACTGTGTTGAAGAGAGGGGTCGACCTCTGCTTATAAAGGAATGGAGGAGAAGTGGAGAGGGCTCGAAATAGAGGTGTGAAAGCATGCTTACTTAACTCAACATTACACTTTAGTTCGAAAATAGAACTAGACTTGAGACTTCAGTTACAACTCAACATTACACTTTAGTTCGAAAATGGAACTAGACTTGAAACTTCAGTTACAACTCAGCATTACACTTTAGTTCGAAAATAGAACTAGACTTGAGACTTCAGTTACAACTCGACTTTTTACAAGGCAATTCGAATTTCTCTTCATGGTGGATAGTGTTACACGTGCCAACACACTAGATCAATACATTTATATCATTTGTAATATTAGGAATATCGTTTGTTTCCAGCTCATAGGAATTTTATATTCAACCGAACTTTTGCTAGATGCCTTGACTTTTGCTCATGGCTCACAAGGCTTGACTAGGCTCACAGAGGTTGTATGTTCCCCCTAACTTTTGCACTAGTCTGTTTATGCTCATAGAGGTTGTACGTTCCCCCTGACTTTTTCACTATACTGTTTATGGTCACAGACGTTGTATGTTCCCCCTGACTTTTGCATTAGACTTACATAGCATCTCGTTCGTCCCGCCTTTTGGTTTGACTCACAGAGGTTGTACGTTCCCCCTGGCTTTTGTCAATACCTCACAAGACTGGTTGATTTTTCAAATCTCCCTGGCTAGCCTTAGGATGGCCCATATGGCCTCTCATTGGAGAATGACTGTCGATGCTGCCAAATTTAACACTCCCTCTCAACGAGGGAGTCATTCTCAGCCACACCAATCTTGCCTCTCAGCTGCACAAACTGTCTCGAGGTTAGAGGCTTGGTCAGGATATCAACTACCTGCTCGCTCGTGGCTATGTACTGTAACTTTACAGTTTTTCTCTTGACCAAGTCTTGGATGTAGTTGTACTTCATGTCAATATGTTTTGACCTGTTGTGAAATACCTGGTTCTCTGTCAGTTTTATGCAACTTTTATTATCACAGTGAACCACTGTTGTCTTGAGCTTGTCACCAAACAACCCAAAAACCAATTTTTTGAGCCATACTGCTTCCTTGCTAGCATCACTTGCTACAATGTACTTAGCCTTTGCTGTACTTTGTGCAATGGACCCCTGTTTCCTGCTTGACCAAGAGATCGTAGCGGATCCTAAACTGAAGCAGTATCCGGAAGTACTCTTCCGATCCACTAGGCTTCTTGCCCAGTCAACATCTGCATACCCATGCAAAAATAAACCACCATTGGATGTAGATCTCAGACCATAGGTAGTGGTCCCTCTGAGATATCTCAAGATGTGCTTTGCTGCCACCCAATGTTTCTGTCTCGGTTCAGTCATGAATTGACTCATTGCAATCACTGCATAGCATATATCTGGCGTAGTGTGGATCATGTACATCAATGATCCAATCAACCGCCTATACATGGTGGGATCCACCAAATCTGAACATGTATCAGAATCATGCAGTTTCCTCAGGTTGGTAACCATTGGAGTAGACATGGATTTGCAATCCATCATACCAAACCTCTTTAGTACATCCACTGTGTATTTTCCTTGTGCCAGAAATATCTCGCCCTGTCTTTGCCACACTTCCAAGTTCCTATCCTAGGAAGTAATTCCTCAAGCCTAAGTCTTTCATCTCGAATTCTGAGGTTAGCTCCCTCTTACACCAGGCTATTAGCTCTTCATCCCCTGTTAGAAATAGATCATCAACATACATGATTAGTATAACAGGTTGGTTACCTCTTACCTTGAAGTATAGATTTGCATCAACATCACTTTTCTGAAAGCCCAGGATTTTAAGAAAGCCATCAATCCTGTCATACCAAACTCTGGGAGCCTGCTTAAGACCATACAAGGCCTTCCTTAGCTTGCATACATGCGTGCCTTTGTTATGCAGTACAAAACCCTCTGGTTGTTCCACAAAGACCTCCTGTTCAATCTTTCCATTCAAGAATGCTGTTTTTACATCCATCTGATGTAGCTTCCAACCAAGAACTGGAGCTAATGCAATAATAGTTCGAATGGAGGTATACTTGGTTACAGGGGCAAAAGTCTCTTCTTAGTCTATTCCTTCTTTCTGAGTGAAGCGTCTGGCTACAAATCTTGCTTTGAACTTTTCCACACTCCCATCAACTGCATGTTTGATCTTATAGATCCATTTNCGAATGGAGGTATACTTGGTTACAGGGGCAAAAGTCTCTTCTTAGTCTATTCCTTCTTTCTGAGTGAAGCGTCTGGCTACAAATCTTGCTTTGAACTTTTCCACACTCCCATCAACTGCATGTTTGATCTTATAGATCCATTTATACTCTTTGAATTTATCAAATGTGTCACTTTTAGCTTTAAGGAAATATATCCAACATTTTCTTGAGTAATCATCAATAAAAATGACATAATACAAACAAACACTGAGTGAGGGAGATGACATGGGACCACATACATCAGAGTGAACTAGATCTAAGATGCCCTGTGCTCTTCTGTCACTACTAGGAAATGCTTTCTTTATATTTTTACCTAGCATGCATCCCTTACAAATTCATTTTTACTAAGAGAAATAGAGGGCATGCCACATACCATGTTCTGCAGATCTGGAAGTGCTTTTTAATGAAGATGACCAAGTCTTCAATGCACAAATTCGCTAGAGCTAGTTGCATTATGGACCAATGCCCGAATTGACTATCCTATCACGACGTACAGTCCTCCTCTACGTATCTCAATGGGTTTTGCTGTACTCAAGTGGCTACCTTTAGCCCACAGTAGTGCCTTCCTATCCTTGACGATCACCCAATATCCCTTGTCCTCAAGGGTTGCAACTGATAGTAGATTCTTCTTGAGCCTTGTAACATATAATACTTCATCAACATGAAGTCTAGCCCCAGATTCCAATATGAAGGAGATAGAGCCTACTCCCTCTATCTTGTAACATTTGTCATCCCTAAGCTCAACCTGATTTGCAAAAGATTTTGTCTTGAAATCTGAGAGGATCTCTTTGTACCCTGTCATGTGCTTTGATGCACCACTGTCTACTAACCAAGTTTTTGGCCCCGTGAAAACTGAAGTGGATAAGGAAGAAACCAAGTAATATTCTTTTCTATTTTCTTTCTCATTAGAAGGACTTTTCTGTTTTCTTTTCGATTCATCATCCTTAGCAGTTGAGGCATGGTGTTTCCTTTTCCTTGGATATTTCTTTCTAAACCAATAGTCTTTAGCAAAATGACCCAACTTGTTACACCTAAAGCATTTAATCTTAGATGTATCGATACTCTTGCCTTTGCATGTACCTTTGGTGTTTGGCTTCCTCTGAGAGCCTTTCTTCTTTCCCTTGAATCTCGATGCTAATGCTGAATGCTCTTCTTTGGTTGGCTCACTCCTGGTAGCAGTGCGACTCTCCTCCTGGGCTGAATCTCTCTCCCACTTACACTGGACAAGAAGGTCTCCCATGAAGAAGGAAGACCATCAAATATGGCCTGCACTAAATCATCATCGTCCATTGTGACCCCTGTGACCAAAAGATGATCTCTGATCTGGGCTATCCTAGAACAAAATGATGCTACTGATTCACCTTTCTCCATCTTCAAATACTTAAGCTTGTGCTTAAGTGTCATCTTCTGACTTGGAGCCTGTTTCTCATACAGATTCACCAAGGTATCCATACAGTCCTTGGCAGTCATTAACGAAGTCATCGCTGACATTATAATGTCTTTGACTGAGTCAAAGATGATTCTCTTAGCCTTTGCTTGAATCTTCCTGAAGGCCGCTCTAGCTGCATTAGTAGTGGGTTCCTCCACCACTGTGGTCACATACTGCTCAAGATCATGCTCTTGCAAGATATTTGTTATCCGGAGCTTCAACACATTGAAGTTGGCAGCTCTTTCGAGCCTATCCTCGGCTCTGACTGAAATGGAGGATGCCATGGACCTCACACTGGAAACTTAATCAAGCTTGCTTGGATCTATGTGTACCTGCTGCTGCACTTGAACAAGCTTAACACACCCTAAGCTCTGGTACCATGTTAAATTATGAGTTTGATTTCTTATGCGGATTATTTCTTTAAATTCTTCAACACTTTGATTCCAGCTTAATACATTTCAACAATATAGAATCATAACTGAATAGCAATAATCATGTAGATATGTAAACATGCACATCAACAACACATGTACCTTGGGGAAACCCTGTATAGGGAGAAAACCCCCAGTAAACGATATTCCTTTATTATATTAATAATGTAAGATCACTTACAAATATCCACCATGAATACTCTGCTCTTAAAGTGTTGAATTTTCACTATGCTAGGCTCAAGCATGAGGTTTATTTCAATTTTAACTTTTACTTGAACCATAAAAAATGCAGCTACACCATTAACAATTGCTGCAATAACCAAGATCACAAGAAGAAATTCCATGCACAAGAACAAAAAAAATATCCTGGGAAACCCTTCTCAACAAGGGAAGAAAACCCAACAATTCTTTGCTATATTCTCAAGAGAAAGACCTCCCACACCATAGACCTAGCACACAAAAGGGTGCTCTCCAAAACCAAGAAGCTAGCGCCCAAGAGAGGTGCACACTTCAGTCCTAGAATATGTACTTGCTGAAATTTCCAAAATCACATGTGTTGTGTTTCCTCAATGGGGAAATGACCTTTATTTATACTAGAATGGACAGACCAAAAATGGTGTCTATTGGCACAACAGGGCCGACCTCAATAACTCAGAATGTAATTAATAATTACAATATTAATTATCTTTCACTTTATGGTGGGGCCGACCTGTACCCTTTACATCACAATTAGGGTTACAGGTAAATCTTACTCTTAGACAATATAGCAAGGGATCTCACACACCCACTAAGGGCACGCCCACCTGTGCTCAGCCATAGGTACGTCCTACTTAACAGATCTCTTTCTCACAAAGTCTCACAGGAAAATCATCTGGAGTACCACATCGTCTCAACTCTCTACACAGAGGAGAACGATACACCCATCACATGGACACCTTCACCCTTCACAGGGGTACACAACGTTTCATCTCAAATGACACACCCATCTCATAGGCATCCTCCCCACACAGGGGCACACAACGTTCCATCTCAGTCTTAGAGAGAAATGACACACCCATCTCACGAGTACACCCAACTCATGGGCTCTCTCACAGACCGACTCACTCAGTCTGTGTCCTGGAGGATGTCTCACGAAGCTGTAATCATCAACATAAAGAGCTTACCAAGTTGACTATGACTTGACAGAGAACTAACAGACCTTGCTGATATAGATGTATCCGAGTTGCCTTCAAAGACTGAGATACACTGCCTCTTATGAACTGATATATCAACGCTGATATGGGCTGTTGTTGCTGGCTATGATTGACTGATACGTGCCTCTATTTAGCACTGATACAACTGCCTTTATGGTGCTGATATGTGCCTCTGTATAGCACTTGAATTGCTGCCACTAGTGGACTGATATGCGCCTCTGTTTAGCGCTTGTATTGCTGTCATTAGTGGATTGATATACGCCTCTGTTCAATGGTTGTATTACTGTCACTAGTGGGCTGATATACGTCTCTGTTCAGCTGATCTACAACACTGTTTGCTGGCTCAGTATGCTGCCTTTACAACACTGTTTGCTGCCTCTAGATGCTTCCTTTACAGCACTGTTTGCTGCCTCTATCTCACTGATATGCGCTTCTAGCTTCACCCTTAACCTGCATACGAACTGTGTTGAAGAGAGGGGTTGACCTCTGCTTATAAAGAAATGGAGGAGAAGTGGAGAGGGATCGAAATAGAGGTGTGAAAACATGCTTGACTTAACTTAGCATTACACTTTAGTTTGAAAATAGAACTAGACTTGATACTTCAGTTACAACTCAGCATTACACTTTAGTTCGAAAATAGAACTAGACTTGAAACTTCAGTTACAACTCAGCATCACACTTTAGTTCGAAAATAGAACTAGACTGGAGACTTCAGTTACAACTCAACTTTTTACAAGGCAATTCAAATATCTCTTCATGGTGGATAATGTTACATGTGCCAACGTACTAGATCAATACATTTATATCATTTGCAATATTAGGAATATCGTTTGTTTCTAGCTCATAATAATGTTATATTCAACCTAACTTTTACTAGATGCTTTGACTTTTGCTCATGGCTCACAAGGCTTGACTAGGCTCACAGAGGTTGTACGTTCCCCCTGACTTTTGCACTAGTCTGTCTATGCTCACAGAGGTTGTACGTTCTCCCTGACTTTTGCACTAGACTGTCTATGCTCACAGAGGTTGTATGTTCCCCTTGACTTTTGCATTAGACTTACATAGCATCTCGTTCGTCCCGACTTTTGGTTTGACTCACAGAGGTTGTATGTTCCCCTTGGCTTTTGTCAATACCTCACAAGACTGGTTGATTCTCCCAATCTCCCCTCGCTAGCCTCAGGTGGCCCATATGGCCTCTCATTGGAGAATGACTGTTGATGCTGCCAAATTTAACATTTGCATCCCGCAAAGTGTCACGAAGCCAAGCTGGCCTCTTGCTGGTCACTGCAACATCTCTAGGTAGATTCATTGGTCCTACTAGCTCTATTGACTTCTCTTGATAGTATGAAGGATGAACAACTGGACTAGAAGGATCTGTATGGTCATCCTTCGGAGCCTCCTGCTCCTCACTATCAATCTCCATATGAGACTCATCCCACAAAAGTACCCTTCTTTCCAGAAGGTTCTAACTTTGTCTTCTTCTCTTTCGGTACATGGATATACTTGCATGTACACAACTCCTTGTCTGGATAGTAAGCTCCATGTCTCAAGCCAGAGACCATCTGACCTATTGCCACCTGCAACCGTCACTATAGCTTCCTCTCAGAGCTATTACCTGTGACTTGCTCGAAACAAAAACAAGAACAACACCCCTCCATTGTTGTGACCAATCATTCCTCCACGGTAACCTGCCCGGAACAAGAACAAGAACAAAAGACAAGAACAACACTTTTCTAGTGTTGTCACCAATCATTCCTCCAC
>ML841837.1:63320-76019 GCA_009831015.1 Picea engelmannii
AGTTTCTCTAGGGTAGACTATGAATCTTGTGTCCATGGTGTTCTTTGGTGTGATTTTACTACTGTACATTTGTTCTTATTTTCTTAGTGAATTTTATTGATCTGAGCAATATGCTTCTAATATTATAGCCATATCGTAATTAGTCATTTCACAATAGAGTAAAGTCTCATTGGACTTGTTCAGAAAACAAGCCATTCTATTGGAAATTTTTCCCATGAATTTGGATTAGTCATCAAGTATTTGGGTGGATTACATTGTAAGAAGGCAAGCCATGTCTTCAAGTCCAAGTCCACTAGCAAAGCCTATGTGCAAGCACAATATCTAGAGATGGACAAGAAGGGACATCCAAGTGGTTCAATATCGACAAAGCAACAAGGTAATTCCAAGGAAGGAGGGAAAAAGGGGAAGGGGAAAGGTAAAAGGATTGTCTCTGCTGTGCATAAATGCAAGGATCCAAATAACCATTGTCATTGCTGTAACATAGATGTTCACACCAAAGTCAAATGCAGGAAGCTACATGCTGTGTTGACTATAAGGTATTGTAATAAGGAGCATCCCAAATAGAAGAACATGCTAAACATGGACCTAGGGACTCAAATAGAGAGAAAATTAGATGTTTATATAGCAAAGTGTAAAAGCATATGAACATGAATAACCTCCATCATAATGAAGAGAAGGAGATGAAAGAACTCTTTGACATCGAGATACAAGTCAAGAAGACAAAGATAGATGCTTTATTTGACTTTGATTCACAAGCAAACCTTATCATAGAGAACTTGGTGAGGAAGCTTGGATTGGAAGTACATGACCATCCTTGTTCATACCCATTGGGATGGGTGAATAAAGATGCAGTGTTGAGAGTTACTCACAATTCAAGATCATATTTTTCAGTGCTGAATTTGAGTTTGATGTAGTGCCACTTGATATGTGTGGTGTAGTGTTTGGAGGCCCCTACATGTACATGATGAATGCTGTCTTCACAAGGAGAGCAGACCAATATTGTCTGGTCAACGATGACAAATCCTTCATTAACAATGCACACAAAGGTAAATCCAAGCTCCCTATGGCAAGTTCCTACCAAGCAAAGATGCTAATTGGTGTGATGTCTTGTTCCCAAGAGTAGGCCAGCAGGGAGTGACTTAGTAGTCTATGTGTTCCCGTAGACTATAGTCAGGCACAGACAGGGAACAAAGAGGAGAAATAAGGGTGATTTGGTGGCTAAACGATGAATTAAGCCAAAATCCATAGGAAAAGTCACTTCAGCCTAAGTCAACGAAGAATTAGAACGAAAAGGTGCAAAAGGGGGACTTAATTAATTAATTACTCACCTTAGGAGGAAAAATGTCTAGCTTAAGTGAGGTCAATGGTGAATTAGATCGAGAGGAGTATAAAGGGAGGAATTCGACCTAATTCCTCATTATGCATTGTTATGATTTGATGTTGAGAGTTCCCAGAGGAGGAAGAGATTCGACTTCTACTGTTTTGTGTATTTCTAGAGGAAACCACCACCATTGATTGGATTCGGTGTTGAGAGACACCCTAGCCCATCGAAGATACCATCCAGGTATTTCACTGTGCTATTCAGGTGTATCCAGTTTGCAGTGTTGCGCAACTCAGCGAGTGAGGGCGCAAGGTCAGATAAAGGGTTTGTGTAGCTGCACGAGATTAGAGCTCGGATTGCAGTTTCCTTCCGACCCAGTTGAGATCCAGCTAGGGCGCATAGATTGAGCCACTTCCAATCAGATTCAGACAGTGGAATCCTTCAGAGCGCATCATTCAACCATCTAGGGCGCAACTCTTTTGGAAGGACAGTTGGGGTTATAGACGGAGCATCAGAGCAGATCTGTGGAAACCCTTCTGACCCAGTTCCGCATTTGTCAAGGCGAACGTTTTGAGTCCTATATCAGTCGATTCTGTTGGTGGAATGATTTGGACGCATCTAGAGAGTCCAGGAGGTGCGCAAACCCCCAGGGGACGAGATCTGGAGCATCAGAGGACATATCTGCCATCTGACAGTCACCAGGATCAGTCTAGAGGCCAGGGCGCTTCTATTGGGACAATTTCCAACTCATTCCGACGGGTATAGCTTTCTGGACAAGTTTTCCAGTTTGTAGCGGTTATCATGCTTCTCCGGAACTGCCGATTTTGCTGATCTATCCGTGCATGCATCAGATTTGCCTTCATCTTTTGATCACGGGTATTTTATGTTGTTTTCTTGTATTCCAGTGACGATCCATGGGATCTAACTGATGACTATCTTCTACATTTCCAGTATTTCATTGTATTTCCATGCTTGAATCTCATAATACATATTATTGGGCGGTTGATGTTCCTTATTTCCGCATGCATTATATATATAACTGTTTAAACCATAATGTATAACATGCACATGCAACAACCACAAAACATCTCAAGCACATAACTAAAACGCATCCAGAAACCACCAGAGTATCAGATCTGAAGATAAAACGCATCCAGAAACCCCCAGAGTATCAGATATGTGAGATAGAGCACTAGATTCGTAGTAGATATCCAGATCAGATGGATCAGGGATATTTCAGTGGTATCATAACTTTAGTCCTGCCAGCCTGTGACTAAAGACGATGAGTACAACAGAAGACCCAGATGGCCATGAGCACGTAGTTGACGAATATGTCACTTACAACAGGTGCAAGGAAAGAAGGCCTAGGCCTGACTTTCCTCCTTTCCATCCTAGTTCAGAGAAAGAGGCACACAAAGAAGCAGAGAGAAGAGCAGAGCGTGAGGCTGAGCGCGAGGTAGAGAGAATGCTAGGAGACAGATATGAGCGACCAGAGGGTAGTGGTAAGCCCCCCATGGAACCAGAGGCAACCTTCATGCAGGTTATCAGTGATATGTTAGCTAGTCAGCCGACCATGTCTCAGTCCTTGTCACAGGTTGCTGATAGATTGACTATGGTGGGCATCCCGGGCACACAAGGCCCACATGCAGCACAGGGGAATGCAGGGGCAGGCAGTAGACCCCAGTCACCCACTCACACATACACTTCTGCGAGTAGGATTCCTCAACCTTTGTTTCCCAGTTTCCAAAGGGCACCCACGGTGGCAACGCAGATGTCGATAACATAGAGACCGCCCAATCATGCAGAGGACATTGCAGAGTATTAGAGGGAGTATGCAGTGTTGGGCCGTGACTTCCATCAGGACATGATCCTAGTCGAGTATTTTGGACTCAGACTCAGGAACCGCCCCAGAGAGCCACAGAGAGGAGGGCCGTAGCAGCAACAGGGGCATAACATTGATTTCATCCGGCAAGTTGGTAAACTCACCATACGTTCTTTTGACGGATCGTCCAAATGCACCGCCAGAGCTTGGGTACAGAAGCTAGACACCTACTGCAAGCTCAACCAGATGACCGAGACATAGGCCATCAATTTCACTACCTTACACTTGGAGGGTGAGGCACACAAGTGGTGGTATCATGGATTGGTGACATTGGGCCACAGTCGCATCACCTCCTACAGGGAATTCACAGAGAGATTCATGGACAGATTTGATAGGCGGCATCCAGAGATCCATTTCAAAGATCTAGCCTAGTTGAGACAAATTGGCACATCAGAGGCATTCATCTCAGAGTTTCAGCGGGTAGCAATGGCAGTGACAGATATATCCAAGCCCCGGATGATCATGTTATTCATAGAAGGGCTCACAGAACCCTTGAGAGGATGGGTGAAGGCATACCGGCCTCACACCTTGTAGGATGCCATCCTACGCACTAGAGATTTGGCGGACTTAGTGCCAAAAACTAAACCCTTTTCCAAACCCTTCGTACCACAGAAGGATAGAGATCGGAAGCCATTCTAGAGAGAATGGAAGGGCAAGGAGAAGCTGGACGATGACACGAGACGGGAGTTGATGAGGAAGAAGCTTTGCTTCTCTTGCAGAGACCCTTGGGTCCCAGGGCATAGATGCATGGGAAAGGGACAAATCCACTACATTAAAGTGGAATCAGGCAATGAGGAGGAGGATGAGGATATCGAGGCACGGGCAAACAGTGATTCAGAGGATGAGACTACTCATGAGCTAGAACATCAGCTGAAGAAACCTCAGATATCGGCAGGGGCACAACCTAAGGAGGAGACAACATTGAGAAGACAACATTCCGATGCCATTTCAGACACTTTGAGTTCTTGGTCATGTCGTTTGGATTGACCAATGCACCGACCACTTTCCAGTCTTGCATGAACCACATCTTTAGAGGACAGTTGAGGAAGTACCTTCTGGTATTCTTCGATGATATACTGATCTACAACAAGTCATGGGATGAACATCTAGCACATTTTGGGGAGGTCTTGGATATTATGCAGGCACAATCATTATATGCCAAGGAGTCCAAATGTAAATTTGGCATGAGAGAACTATTGTACATGGGGCATATCATCAGTGAGCAGGGAGTACAGGTTCATCACGAAAAGATCAGGTCCATTTTGGATTGGCCAACACCCAAGAACCTCACGGAGCTAAGAGGATTCTATGGGTTATGCAGTTACTATAGGAGGTTCCTCAGAGGCATTTCACAGTTGGGAGCACCACTCACAGATTTGACCAAGAAGGGCGCCTTTCAGTGGACAGAGGAGGCACATAGGACATTTGAGAAAATAAAGGAGGTTATGAGCACATGCCTTGTTCTAGCCCTTCCGGATTTTTCACAGCCCTTCATCTTAGAATGCGACGCGTCAGGAGTGGGGATTGGAGCAGTTTTGATGCAGGGAGGCCACCCCATTGTGTTTGAGAGCAGAAAGCTCAACGAGTCGGAGAGACTCTATCCTATTTACGACAAGGAGATGCTAGCGATCATGCATGCATTAACCAAATTCAAGCAGTATCTGGTAGGCAACAGATTTGTAGTGAAGATTGATCAGAACAGTCTCAAGTATTTCTTGTCAGAAAGACCTCAGTGAGAGACATCATAAGTGGGTCTCAAAGATCCAAGCCTTTGACTTTGACATTGAGTATGTCGAGGGAAAGAGGAATGTCGTTGCAGATGCCTTGTCCAGGAGGCCACCAGGGTGTTCGATGATGGACTTTTGCACAGATTGGAAAGCTCATTTGTTGGTGGAGTACTCCAAAAACAAATTTGCTTGTGAGGTGATGGATGGACAGGTAATTGATGATAGGTACCGGGTTCTTGATGACATCATTTTCTACAAGCACTAGATCTACTTGGTTCATGAATCTACCCTGAAGGGGAAAGTTCTGAAGGTGTGTCGTGATTTGCCTACAACAGGACATCAAGGGTTTACTTCAAAACGTATAGGAAGATCAGGGAGAGATTCTCATGGAAGGGTCTCAAGGATGATGTACTGAAACACATCCGGGAGTGCATGACTTGTCAACAGAACAAGTCCGAGCCGATACACCCTACGGGGTTGCTACAACCTCTACCCATTCCGGAGCAGAAATGGGAGAGCATTTCTATGGACTTCATTACAGGCTTTCCTCGAGTGCAGGGCAGGGACTGTATATTTGTGGTGGTCGACAGGTTGACCAAATTTGCACATTTCTTTGCCATACCCATGGACTACAAGGCCATACAGGTAGCAGAGTTGTTTTTCAGGGAGGTATTCTGGTTGCATGGTTTACCCAGGCAGATAGTCAGTGATAGAGATGGGCGCTTCATCAACGTGTTTTGGCAGGAGCTTTTCATGTTGGTAGGCACTGAGCTAGCTACGAGTACCAGCTACCACCCACAGACAGATGGACAGACAAAGATCGTCAACAAATGGGTGGAGGGGTATCTGAGGAACTATGTGGGAGGGCATCAACACACGTGGGTGAGATGGTTGCACTTGGGTGAGTATTGCTACAACATGACTTACCATATGTCTATCAAGATTTCACCCTTCAGAGCATTGTATGGGTACGATGCACCCTCCTTTGTGGAGACTGTGTTTGGAGAAAAAAGGGTCCCGGGGGCCAAAGATTGGGTGGAGGAGAGTCATAGGATTCTGTAGGCAGTGAGGGTGAACTTGTAGACAACTCAGAACCAACAGAGGATCTATGCAGACAGGCAGAGAGTTGAGCACAACTTTGAGGTAGGGGATTTGGTTTTTCTGCGATTACAGCCATATAGATAGTCCTCCTTGAAGAGGAGCAGAGCAGAGAAGATGAAGCCGAAGTTTTTTGGGCCATACAGAGTCATCAGGAGGATAGGCGAGGTGGTATACGAGCTAGAGCTACCGAAGGGTAGCAAGATCCATAACGTCTTTCACATCTCTTGCCTTAAAAAGGCTGTGGGACAACAGATCAACATTTCAGAGGAGTTGCCACCCTTGGATGAAGAGGGTCAGTTGGAGCTAGTGTCGGAAGAGGTGCTCGAGCAGAGAGAGCACAGGTTGAGGAGTAGAGTCATTAGGGAGTGCTTGGTTAGATGGAAGGGTCTTCCAGTGGAGGATGCCACATGGGAGGGAGAGCATATTCTGCAATACCCGGGATTGATGTTGCTTGAGGACAAGCAATCTCGGGAAGGGAGGATTGTGATGTCCCGTTCCCAAGAGTAGGCCAGGAGGGAGTGACTTAGTAGTCTATGTGTTCCTGTAGACTATAGTCAGGCACAAACAGGGAACAAAGAGGAGAAATAAGGGTGATTTGGTGGCTAGATGATGAATTAAGCCAAAAAGCATAGGAAAAGTCACTTAAGCCTAAGTCAACGAAGAATTAGAACGAAAAGGTGCCAAAAGGGGGACTTAATTAATTAATTACTCACTTTAGGAGGAAAAGCGCCCAACTTAAGTGAGGTCAATGGTGAATTAGATCGTGAGGAGTATAAAGGGAGGAATTCGACCTAATTCCTCATTATGCATTGTTATGATTTGATGTTGAGAGTTCCCAGAGGAGGAAGAGATTCAACTTCTACTGTTTTGTGGATTTCTGGAGGAAACCACCACCATTGATCAGTTTCGATGTTGAGCGACACACCCTAGCCCATCGAAGATACCATCCATGTATTTCACCGTGCTATTCAGGAGTATCTAGTTTGCAGTGTTGTGCAACTCAGCTAGTGAGGGCGCAAGGTCAGATAGAGGGTTTGTGTAGCTGCACGAGATCAGAGCTCGAATTGCAGTTTCCTTCCGACCCAGTTCAGATCCAGCTAGGGCGCATAGATTGAGCCACTTCCCATCAGATTCGGACGGTGGAATCCTTTAGAGCGCATCATTTAGCCATCTAGGGCACAACTCTTTTGGAAGGACAGTTGGGGTTATAGACGGAACATCGGAGCAGATCTGTGGAAACCTTTTCGACCCAGTTCCACATTTGTCAGGGTGAATGTTTTGAGTCCTATATCAGCCGATTCCGTTGGTGGAATGATTTGGACGCATCCAGAGAGTCCAGGAGGTGTGTAGACCCCCAGGGGACGAGATCCAAAGCATGAGAGGACAGGTCTGCCATCTGACAGTCACCAGGATCAGTCTAGAGGCCAGGGCGCTTCTATTGGGATAGTTTCCAGCTCATTCCGACGGGTATAGCCTTTCGGATGAGTTTTCCAGTTTGTAGCGGTTACCGTGCTTCTTCGGAACCACTGATTTTGCCGATCTATCCGTGCATGCATCAAATTTGCTTTCATCTTCTGATCACAGGTATTTTATGTTGTTTGCTTGTATTTCATGAGATTTAACTGATGACTATCTTCTACATTTCTAGTATTTCATTATATTTCCATGCTTGAATCTCATAATACATATTATTGGGTGGTTGATGTTCCTTATTTCCGCATGCATTATATATATAACTGTTTAAACCATAATGTATAACATGCACATGCAACAACCACAAAACATCTCAAGCACATAACTAAAACGCATCTAGAAACCACCAGAGTATCAGATCTGAAGATAAAACGCATCCAGAAACCCCCAGAGTATCAGATACGTGAGATAGAGCACTAGATCTGTAGTAGATAACCAGATCAACTGGATTAGGGATATTTCAATTGGCTCAAGTAGGAAGTTTGTATTCATCTTCTTGAGACAGAATCATCAAGGAGATGAATCAATAGAAGTGAAGGAATCTTTGGAGGGATGCCAAAAAGAGTAGAAACACCAAATGGAGAGGCTTTTACTTTCTTACAAAGAAGTGTTCCAAGATCCTAAAGGACTTCCATCTAAGAGGGAAGTGGAGCATGAGATACGGTTGTTGTTTGATTCTCCATTACCAAACATAGTATTGTATAAACAATCCATACTAGAAGTAGATAAAGAGAAGAAACATTTGCAACAATTGTTGGAGCAGGGAGTCAAAAGGCCAAGTACTTCACCTTATGGGTCACCCATCATCATAGTACCTATTAGGATGGACTTGCAGTTGAGCAGCCAAAGTTTGAACAAGAACTTGTTCAAAATCAGAGTTTAGAAGTCTAGTCGGCCATTATGGACACCTTTCTTCTTCTTTTTCTTCTTCATACCGCATTACCATAACTCCCACGGGGAATTGTAATAAGATGAGCTAGCATGATGAACTTTGTAAAAGGCTTAGCCCCCTAAGACTTAATCATGAGTACATTACTCTAGAGTGTTTTTTTTACTTATTAATTATATCTTGCTTGAATTTTTTTTAAGAGAGTTATAATTTCTGAGTTTTTTCACTCAATCACCTCCAAAGTTGGAGTGTGTATTGATGGTTAGGCCTTAGTGTGTTGTCTAAGTCTAGTGTCTAATGTATATTACCATGCTAGTCATCATTTGTGAGTCATATGGAAATTGCGCTAAGTCCCCCTTAGGATTTTTTATGCTTTTTGCTAATAAAAAATTTCTTGCAAAAACGAGATATTTTAATTGTAATCAGTGGATAAACCAAATAAGTGGTATTAAAAGGCATTATATGCCTTGGGGCTATTCATTTTCACATTCAGAATACCCACTTTACCTAAGTATTACCTTTTTGATGGAAAATAGTGATTATTTAATCACTTAAAGTCATTTTCTCTAAAAAATGTCAAATAAAAGGCAAATAGAAGACAAAAATCAGCATTGCTATTTTTGAGGAAACATGTATCAAACACGTTTTTAGTTAACTCTTCCTCTCTCTCTTTGTTCACTAGCCCTTAATGACACTTGAGAAGGGTTATGGGAGGAGTTATGGAGAGATGTATCACTTTGGTGAAGGCCCCAATGTGTGGTGCGCACCTCCTTGGAGAAATGGTGCAGTTAGAGAGATGGTGAAGATCCCAAGGAAGGTCGCCACCTTCCCTTGGCTATGTGGCGCCTTTTCCCTCACTCCCACATCCACTTGTGGCAAGTTAACTCACCTCTTGTGAGAGGTGGCATCGATCCAGGCATCCACTTGCCTTATTTGTTTTGTGATGTGCGCCCTCCCTCCCTCCTTGGGAAGTGAACCCCTCATATTTAACAAAACATCCTTTCCCTTTGCAAAGTTAGATTTGGATGGGTGAAGAATGCTTGTAAGCTATCATTGTAATCATTTTCTCTCTTGGAATAATACAAAGACTTGGGACGTCACATGGTGTGGATGCTTGAATGTTGTGCTTTGAATTGAGGTAACTTGTACTTGTTTAAATTTTTCATATCTACTCTATTAAAGGTCTTTGAAATTGTGCTATCACATAGTAGAGTAAGATTTATTTAGCTAGATTGCTTCTTAGATCTTACTATATTTATTATTTTTACATTTAAAGATTTTAAATTTGCATGCTTTTTGAATTAACTAACATGCTTGTTTGAGTCTTTTGTGTAGGAATTACCTTTCTAATGGAGTGTTTGCAAAGTTGAACAAGTTTTACAGGTTTCTTAACTTGGAGAGGTCATTGATTGGAGTCTCATCCATCACTTACTTCAAGACCTTAAGGAACATAGTCCCTCTACTATTCACCGAAGGATCCCATAGTCCAAAGGGGTCCACAAGCAACCTTCTTTCTATCTCTTTCTCATAAAGATAAAATTTCATTTGATTACCATTTCATGCATAGCTAAATCTAAGTTATCATTTAAAATATTTAAAAGTTTTAGATTGCATGCAAAGTAAGTTAGATCTATCTTTTACTTTCAAAATTTCAAGTAGATCTAGCATGCTAAACTTCATCTTTTAATAAGTTTTAATGAAACATCTTAGAGGGCTGAAAGATAGTTTAGTTTCAAGAGCTTTCATCTTTATATTTGGCAATCTAAGTGCCATTGGTTTGCTGTCCTAAAACAGCAAAGCAAAGACCCTAAGGAGACAACCTTTCTAGCTTGTCCTCCTTGGTTAATTTTCACTTGTTTTTGGTAGTTTTAACTTAGCAATTTTTTTTGGTTTTCCTAATATAGTTCCAAGACACTCTTAAAGTGTTTTTGAGAGTCATTTGCCATCCTATGCTTGCTGTTTTTTGCAGGTTTGTGGACAACCTAGAGGAAGTGTTGTCGAATTTTGGCGGATTTGGACTATCCGGGACCCCTGGGAGCACCCTTTTCATCAATAAAATTTTCTAAAACTTGTAAAAACTTGTTGATCCCCCTTAATAAAGGATCACAAGTCTTCCCCAAAAGCGATTATAACCTACATCAATAAAATCAGTGGGCTACACAGTGCCAAGTATTTAATCCCCCGGGGGGATCAATGCCTTTTTGTGGTTGTCTCATTTTTGCTTCAATTTTAATTTTAATTTGCTTTACTAATTTAAAAATGACAAAATAAATAATAAAATCAATCACAACACTGCAAAACAGTTAGTTTAAATTTCATTTTTATAGATTAGCTTAGATTAGATTTTGATTTCTAGTTTAATTTAGTTTATATTTCAATTTCTGCAATTTACCTTTTTGCAATTTTCAAGTTACGAATAAACAATCCCCTCAGTATGTTCCTGACCCTTCTTTGCGAGCTTCGACTTGATTTCTAGAGTAAGGTTCCACGTAGAATGGGGATTGGTCAGTGCGGAGTTAGTTTTAACTAGGACAATCCAATAGTTTCTATTGTTCAATTGGGACAATACATAGAGCTTGTTTTCTCTATTTTTCGCATCATATTTTGCTTGGGTATCTTCCTTGGTTTCACTTTTGGATTTCTTTTTCCAAAATCAAATTGTTCCAAACACCTGTACTCAAAGATTGCAAGCATTTGTTGTTTGTGTTGATTAATGCAGCTATTTGAGACATTCTCCAGCTTACAAACTTGTGAGATGTGGATCATTGCAACTATGTGAGTCTTTCTCTTAGCTTACAAACCCGAGAGAAAGCCCCTAAAGAAGGGTATGTGGTTCCCGCCTGAGATAGAGCTAGGAACGTAGAGATGACCTCCTCCATTCAGAGAGTTGAGAAGAACTCCAGATGATTATCCAGTGGGAAAGGTGATCTGTTGAGTTAGACGTGCCTATTGCTGAGCACAAGGTGAACGTGTGAAATCCCAAAGTGCTGGGTGCATCGTCATGTGAACATAAACGAAGATGATGTATTAGCCTCCTCTGAGCAGTAGAGTTGACGAGAAGACTCCAGATGATTCTCCTGTGTGGGGCAGTGGGAATGAAGATCTGTAGAGTGGATGTGCTTGTGGACGAGCACAAGTGAACGTGTGAAGATATGGTTCTTCTGTGTAATGCAGTGAACCAGAGATATGACATCCCCATGGATGTGCCCCTAGTGGATGAGCACTAGTGGGTGTATCAGATCCTTTGCTATATATTGTTTAAGAGTCAGACCTGCCTATAACCCTAATTGTTATGTAAAGGGTACAGATCGACCCCACCTTAATGTGATTAATAATAAATGTAAAAGATAATTAATTTGGTTAATAATAATAGTAATAATAATAATAATAACAATAGTAATTATAATGTGACTTAGAGAGGTCGGCCCTGTTGAGCCATTAGACACTTCAGTTGACAGGTTTAGGTTAGTATAAGTAAAGTAAAATCCCCATTGTGGAAACATATCTTTCATGTGAGTTTGGAAATTTCAGCAAGTACATCTACTTGGGAAAAGGTGCGCACCTCTCTTGGGCGCTAGTCTTCTAGGGTTTGAGCACTCTCTTGTGTGCTAGGTCTTTCTTGGTGGTGAAGGTCTTTCTCTTGAAGAATATAGCAAAGGATTTGGTTGAGTTTTCTTCCCTTGTTGAGAAGGGTTTCCCAGGATACTTCTTGTGTTCTTGTGCATGGTGTTTCTTCTTGTGATCTTGGTTGCTGCAACATTATTGTCTATGGTTAAGTTAAATGATAAAATGGAATGAACTTCATGCTTAACCTAGTTTATTGAAAAATCAACATGGTATTAGAGCATAGGTCTTTAAGAACCCATTGCATAAGCATCTACCAGTCCTCTGTTTTTTGCAGAGCCATACGACCCTCCTAGGGTTTCCAGAAAATTTGTATGACCTTCCTTTATGAGGTTTTTCAGCCCTTAAACACTTGAATGTTGGGGCTAATTTTGGCATAGTAGAGTACGACCTCCTCCAACGCATCTCCAGAGACTCTCATAGTGACATTTCGAGCATTATGAAATTTTGGCCCTAGGGTTTCTAGGGTTTCGCCAATTTCTGTAGAAATTGCAGAATTAGGGTTTCTGCAAACTCATTGAAGGAGCTCTTCAGCTCAACAGTGTTCTCCTATCTTTCAAAGGCTTATTGTTGCCAGTCATAAGTCCAATAAAACCTAAAAGTGTTAGCCTAGCCTAGCCGTTAGGTTTTCTAGCCTAGTTGACAAAGGATTGTGAAGAATTTAAAATTATGATGAACAAAA
>ML841838.1:21178-40282 GCA_009831015.1 Picea engelmannii
AATCAACCAAGAAGAATGATGCCATCATGGTAGTGGTGGACAAATTGACCAAGTCTTCTCACTTCGTCCCTGTCAAGTCAACTTGTAAGGCAATAGATATTGCCAAAATATTCATGAAGGAGATATTTAGACTGCATGGCAGGCCTAGGGACATTATATCTGACAGAAACACAAAATTTACTTCAAGATTTTGGAAATCCTTAATGGCTAGTTGTGAGACTAAATTGTTGTTTAGCACATCCTATCACCCTCAAACTAATGGACAGACGGAAAGATTAGACCATATATTAGAAGACATGTTAAGGATGCATGTAATGCATCAGCCTAAGAAGTGGCAAGATTACCTACTATTGGTATAATTTTCCTACAATAACGGTTATCAAGAGTCGTTGAAGATGAGCCCTTTTGAATCCCTCTATGGTAGACAGTACAAGATAGTAATCAAGTGGATAGAATTACAATCGGACCCGGCATGCTGAAAGAAATGGAACAACAAGTGATTCAGATAAAGAAAAATCTAGAAATTTCTCAGGATAGACAGAAGAGTTACACCGACAGAAAGAGAACTCCCAGAGAGTTCAAGACAGGAGACCATGTCTATCTCAGAGTTAGGCCCAGGAAGAGTTCCCTGAGAATGGGAGCTTGTGCCAAGCTGGAATATCGGTATTGTGGACCCTTTCAAGTCTTATATAGAGTGGGACTTGTATTCTATAGGCTAGCACTCCCTCCCACAGTAAAGGCACATAATGTTTTCCATGTTTCATTATCGAAGAAATATGTACATGATTCTAATCATATAATTGACTGGTCTGTGATCCAGGTGGAGCTAGAGGGAGAATTCCTGCCAGAACCTCAATGCATACTAGACAGGATGAAATCCCTACTTAGGAACTAAACCATTACACAATTCAAGGTGCAATGAAAACACTTTGGCCTAGATGAGGCTATGTGGTAAATCGAGGATTCCATGAGACAGACATATCCATTTTTGTTTACTTATGTATATACAGAGCATGTTGACAGATAGAACATCGACGACGATGTTCCTTTAAGGGGGAGGGAATTGTAACACTTTGTTTCCCCCAATTTGTAAATATAACTATATTGGCCAAGAGACTATGGCAAACTCAATTTGTGTGAATTCTTGATTTGATGGACCTTTGTATAAAAGGTCAATGAATGTAAATTATGTTATTTATTAGAAAATGGATAATTGTTGCGTGACTATTGGAAGGGGGGTGTGCTAAGAGAGACCATGAATGATATGAAAGAGATGGTGAAGGGGACCAAGAATGGTTGTGTTAACCTCCACCAAACCAGTACCTTACTGGATTTAATTTCTTAGGACCAGAATAATCCTCTGACCCAGGAATTAATTACAGTCAGGCTGGTAGGTGGGAAGACCTCCTCAAGAGTTAATGAGGGGATGGGGAAAAGCACCCATTTGTAAGTATTTTAGACCTGACCACAGACTAGAATTTAGAGCCACACACAATCTTGTTGAGGAAGGCAAGAAAGGAAGGTGTGGTGGGTAGAGGATGACCTGCGAAGAGTGCAGAGATGAGAGACTAAGCTCACGGGTTCAAGGAAGAAATAAGAAATGAGTGTGTTTTGGTCGCAGGAAATAGCTAGCAAGGTTATGATACAAGCTGGTAAATGAGGTTGTTGAGTGACTGAGGAAGTCCTCAAGTGGTCCTCCTTGCTTGGTATAGTGAAAATCGTTTCCAAGATCGTGTGGGAGGAGGAGAGTAACCTCCGTCCCTACTATCACTGAGCCAGAAGAAATGATTATATCTCAGAGAATCATGGTCTAGCTCGGGGGTGGATAGTGGTAAATCCGTTAGGAGTGACTGGGCCTATGGTTGGGTGGAAACGGGCACCCCTTTCAGCAGTCACATCACATCTTCTGGTTCTTATAAGTGTTTTTATGCTTTGTGCTTTGAATTGGGAACAATGGATGCATGTGTGTATTTATATATCTATAAATGGTTTATGTATTGAAATGGTTAATTTATGTGTATGCATTTTCCTTCTTGTGAACTTATGCTTCTAATTAATTATCTATGTGCCCCAACTTATCCTTCTAGGTGCCTTGGGACATAAACCTGTAGGATGATTGAGATACAAAGTATTGCGTCAATCTAGCCATGTCCATCTAATGAGACTATCCCCTTCAGACTCCTTTTTGTGTGATCAGGATATCTTGCCCAAACCCTTAACAATATCATTGATGAAGCTCAGAAAGGATAGTGGGATTTAATTCTCGAAAGGGAAGACCCTTTCGTCTGGAAGATGAATGGACAAGATCTGTTCCGGAGAACCCATATGACCAACACCTAGGAACCTTAAGCTAATCCTAAGGGAGCTAAGACCTTTTGGCTTCAAAGCTCTGGAAGTCTGGGACTTCGGAGTATTGTCGGCCCTCATAGTCATAAATCGGTTGAATGTGACCGAGAGTTATGGTTACCCGTAAGGTTGACCAGCATTGGGTTGTTTCCCAGGTGGTTAGGTGAACCTATCTTACCAACTAAATCGAGATCTAAAACCCCGAAGGTCAGAGCCACGAAGAAACCAGAACCATAGATCGATGGATCCTTCAGATTCTTTCCCATCCATTGATATACCAGGGACGCGTGGTGCTAGCCCCTTTAGTTCAAAGATTGGGCACTTCAAGAAAAAAGAGGAGTTTTCATCGCAAAACTCCCAAACATCAAATCCCTGAGATAACAAGAGTCGTAGATCTATAAATCTACATGGTCAGATCTCGACCGTGAGATCTGAGGAATGTTAGAAGGTTGTCAGTCTGGGGTGACATGGTGCAGTGACATCACCCAGGGTAACGTGGACCCCATCTTGATGTGACACATGTCACTCGGATTTGTGTGTATCACATACCCTATAGGCCCATTGGAACATAACACGTATCACCCTTACCCCTCCTACATGTCGGTTCTTGGTACGTGTCTTCCTAGACAACGTGGTTGGTGAAGTGACCGGGACTCCGAGAGACCGGGACTTTGGGACTCTAGAGGATTTGGGAAGTACCATTGTAGAGAGACCAAAAAGGTATGAAGGTTGGAACCACGTGGAAATCTTATGGGACTTCGGGAGGTCTCATGTGTATATAGAAAGGATATGTTTAGCGCCAACCTTTGAATTCCCCGCTAACCTTTGTGTCAAACAAGGGTTAAGCCAATCGTCAGATTGGTTGATGGATGAACCTTCCCTACGAGAGGTAGGAACCAAGAGATGATCCTAACGAGATGAATCCACAGGGGCGTCACGTGGCCCTCAACCATTGAACGCCCGGAGAACTTTGGGAATCCATAAGATATAAACCAAGGGTTGGTTTAGAATCTGGTAGCAGACGTTAGAAAGATATGGGCAAGTAGAAGAGAATGAATCATTCTAGAGAAATGATTCGAGATGAGTTAATTAAGGAAAAAATGGATTTATGATGCCCCACCCCTTAAAAGAGTATTAAGGAGTTGGGTGTGTTACAAAAGTCACTTATTTTGGGTACAAACATTCAGTTGTCTAGAGAAGTACTAACTACAAGGTAACATAATTGCTTTAACATCTTGAATAAGTAATTTCACAGGGAAATGCATGAGCTTTCTTAAATAGTCTTGAGTTTTTTCCATAGAAATGATTGATTAATCAATGGTAGTGAACAAAGATTTATTCTAAACTGAAAAGGTACTAAAAAGGAAAGTTCAATCAATAGCAAGAAAGACATAAAAAGGAAAAGATTGAATGAAGCATAAACTGCAAAAGGAAAGAGGTAAAATTCAAAAGAAACCTACTATGTACAATACTACATCACCAAAGGTGATTAGAAGAAGTATCTTTTGAGAAATTGTCCATTGACAGGGAGCTCCTCCAAATCTCCCTCCAAATAATTGAGTCTAAAGGTTCCTGGTCTAATGTTCTCATAGATTTGATAAGGGCCTAGCCATATTTTTTGGAATTTTGTGTGTTTTCCTTTCATTTCATTGGATTTATCCCACTGCGCTAAATCACCTTCCTCGAAAACTTGGTTACCCACTAAATTTTTGTCAAACCAACCTTTTAACCAATTCTTGATGTTGCATTAGGTTTTGTTTTGGTTTATCCCTTTCTTTCTCTAACTTAAGGAGCATATTTAATCTCGGTTGCATGATCGAAGACTCTTCATCTTGTATAGATAAGGATAATTGCAAGGAAGGAAGGAATGTGTGAGTTGGAAGAGTGGCTTCTTATCTGTATACTAGAAAGAAAGGATAATTCCCTAGAGAAGTTTTAATTGTTACTCTAACGGCCCATAAAGCATTGGGGAGGGATAGATGCCAATTCCTTTGATGTTATGTTACAGTTCTTTTTAGGATTTTGATCATATTTTTATTAGTAGACTCTGCTAGCCCATTCCCTTGAGGATAATAATTTGTTGAATATTTAATTTTTACATTCTTATCAAGCGCATATTCAATCAATTTCAAGGAGGAAAATTATTTAGCATTGTCAAAATCTAGTGATTCATGGATGCCAAATCTAGTTATAATAAAGGAATCAAGGAATGATATCACTTGATTTTCATTGATATATTTGAGAGGCATTGCTTATGTCCATATTCTGAAGTAATAAATAGTTGTTAGGATATATTTGTGTAACTGAGAAGAGTGAGGATTAATTACTCTTATCAAGTCCAAACCCCATTGCTGGAAAGGTCGTTCAATGATATCAGGTTGCAGGGGAAATGCATGCTTCTTCTCCTTGCCAGTTGATTTTTGACATTCCTGGCATTTTCTTGCATATGCATGAGAATATTTGAACAAGGTAGGCCATTAGTATCCAACTCTAAGTATCGTATGGGTTGTAGTATCACCTCGGAAATTTCCTCCAACAGACCCATCATGAAGTTCAGATAGGACTTTATCAACGTCATCATTTTCAAGGCATCTCAAATAAACACCATGTTACGAGGAAAATGTCTCTATGGCTAGAGGAAAAGCACAACAGATGGAACGACACCCATAAATCAAATCTAATCTCAAGTATGATAGATAAATGACAATGCTAACAAGAGAAGGTCAGAATCCTACCTCTTTTGGATGTCTGAAGAAGACCGCAGTTGAGCTCACTACCAAAAGATTTATACTTGCAACTTGTCCTCAACATCCAAGATATGAAAGCATGTGGAAATTATATATAATGTTAGCATATAAACTAACATAATCCATTAACATGCATAGAAAATATTCCCATGGAAAGTAATACAAATATTTGCGACATATAATTGGATGAGAAAAGAGTATTTCTATTAATGTAATCAACAAAAGTACATAGGTGACAAACTTGTGTAACACTTATCGGAACCGAGAAACTAAGTCCCTCAAGTTGGGCCTTCACCACTTCAATCCTCCACAAAGACAAGCTCACAAGTAGTAGGAGTCAATGAGGTTCTCCATCTCAAGACAGGAAGAGCTTGGGGAATGAACATAAGAAGTCCATACTTTCAAGGACAAAGGGATGCAGAATCAATATGAGGTGAAATTTATCCAGAGTGTATTTGCTCTCAATTATGAATGTCCCTTCAAGGCTTGTATATGGCTCAATTTATAGATTTCAAATGGAATTGAAGGGTCGATTTAGAGCATTTCCAGTATATGGAAGGTCAAGAATCATGGATCTCATGACATGGCATGGAAACCCAACATATTTTTTAAATTTTTGAGCACAAAACTCGATGTATGTGGGTTGTAATGGAGCAACCTGTGTATACGTGAGTTGTCTAACTATGGCTCGTGTATATGGAAAAAAAATTGTATTTTTGTCTCTAGAGTGGGAAAAAAAGGGGAATTTGAGTCTGCAGAGAGAAATGGGAGGCCATCAAAGAAAGATGCATGGAGTGTGGAAACAATTTCTATAACAAGTGCCCCTTAATGTGTGAGGACAAATGATTATCTGCGATGGCCGAAATACATTATAATTCCTAGAAGTGGAGTAATGAAGACTCAGATGGAAGAACTGATTACTCATGAGAATATTACAATTCATATTGACTTTGTACACATGGATACCAATATGAATTACATTGCAGATCCATGTGGATATATATCAAATTGTTGTTCATGGCCATGAATGGGCAATAAAAAAGGGACATATGCCATAGGTTGTCATAGTCATGAAGAAGACACAATGGATTCCAGTCTCAAAATCAACCAAAGATATATGTATATAATGGAGTACAATATGATCTTCGATTATCATTGAAATCATATAGGTATTGATCCGATGAAATACAACAACAAATATGGAGCACTACTACTATAAAATGGAGGTCTTATACATTATCCGCCAAAGGTGAAAGTATACATTATGTGAATAAAGGAGTTTAAGTCGAACATAATGAGACTTCGTTTGATTACTAGTCATTGAGGTATACCATTAACAAACGTGACACACCCCACCTATAATGAAACTAGGTGTCAAGGCACCGAGTACATTCAACAAGTGTGAATAAGGGTGTTGAGGTCGAACACTTGAAGAATTCATCAATCAGGGGACATTGATGTATTCCCAACTGTCAATGTCAAGAGAAACTGCCACTGAAGACTACAATCCTCCAGGTACTCATAGGACTCTAGATCTCGATTCCAGAATAGATGAGTTGAAGTCGATGGAAGGAGACCCAGTGAAAGGAGAGTATTAAGGCATCTCTCATCATCCAGCGCGAGGTATAAATCAATAGCTTGATGATTAGGAGGAGCTTGGATGAATAGGATGTTCATGAACCAACAACCATGTGTGTCTCTCACATGCACCAAATGCAACTAGTACATGGAAGAGACCCTCTAACTAGCAACCAATAATGAAAGTTGTCGACAAAGGCGAGGAAACCACCAATAGTGATAATGGAATTCAAGACAATGCATGAATCCCAATGTGTGAATAGATTTATTTCCTTCAAACACAAGGGAAACTCCCCAGTTAGAAACCAATGAGGAGATGTCATATGTTGGGGTCAAGGTCAACTACTAATGATGAAAGTAGGCCCAGGGTGCAAGGTAGGACAACAACTTCATGTGATTATGAGATTCACTAGTAAGTGGATGGTCAACATGAAAAGTCAAGAGTTCTGAGAAATGGCTGACACATGCTTATACTTCCTTTGAACAAGAACATGAGACAAATGGATGACTCAGGCAACATAGACTTAACACTAATCATTGACAAAATTTTGTGACACAGGAGGCATCAAAAAACTCTCCATAGGGACTGGAAGAATAACCACTCGGAGGAGTAGGCTCTAAGTAACGAGTTCATATTCCTAAGGTCATGATAAACCCAAACCTTAGATGAAATGGACTCAATAGTTTGTGCTCTGTTAAAAGGCAACACAACTTCTTCTTATAGGAGATAATATTATTTCCCCGCCCATCTTTTTCTTAGTTTTTTCATAGTAAAAGAAATGTTATGATATAGGAGAGGAAACAAGTGTCGTAAGTAAGAAACTAGTTCCAAGCAGTGGAACATACCTATGCTTAATGCAAGGAAACACATACGGGACATGGACACTCAGGGGGATGTTTCCTCTACGGGTAAAGGGTTGTCAAGTTGCAAAGGATATACGAAAGGAACTGCTTGGCTAATGTTGAAAATTGTTGGGACAAGAAGCTTATAATGAGAAAGTGGGAGCCTACATTAGGCTCAACAATGCAAGCAGGATAATGGGGTGCAATTACAAATTAACTCAAAGAGTGTCCTTTTTCGTAGATGTTAGTCCCCTAGGTCTGAAAAAGCATAAAATAATACCAAGGAGAACTCTTCTAGCCAATGGTGACTAGAGTATTCCTTTTTCATAAGTAGTCTACTTGGTCTGAAAAAGGGTTAAACTTATACCAAAATAGACGTCCTTTCAAATTCATTTAACGAGTGTGAAAGAGACAAGTTCACTTGGCAATCTTTTCATTTTTTGGGGATTCAGAAAAGAGCTTAACCAAGACTCGGTGGGAGTCCCATAGGTAGCAGTCAAAATGATGTTGAGTAATTAAATGAGGTTCAAACCCAAAGTCATATCGGGACTATAAGGAACTCTCGACCTATGGAGTAATTTTTTCATGGGCGCCAAGTGGAAAAAGTGTTCTAACTAGGGTACCCATGTTTGGTAAGTCTTTACCACTTAATAACAAAACTTCTAGTAGAAATAAGAAGGTTCCATGTCGCTAAGAAATGGGTTCGTACCTAGGGCATGTGAACCATGGTCATAGGACGATGTAAAAATACAAATCGGGGTGATAACCTATCCTATATGTCAGTGATGGAATATACCTGCCAGAGGCACAAACAGGTGATATGACGCTGGATATCCTTAAAAAAACATGGACAAAACCACTTCAAACCAGGTCTTACACTGCACTATTAGTCCACATGGTCAAAAATAGGAAAGATAGGGTAAAAACTACATAAAGTGGATAAAAATTATCTCCAAATAGTAAAAATAAGAATTTTTTACCATGTCATTTGATTTTTTCACCCACATAGTGCTTTGAGGCCATTTTACCTGTGATCTTCCAATGACTATTTTGGGAGCTACGATCAATGGAATTGGAAACCGTCTAAACCAAGTAACTGCTCATCCTATTCGCTTCAATTTCCATGGTTTAATTGTTAGTTTTAGTGCTCAAATTTTGAGTTTAAGAGGCAGTAAATTGGAAACTACAGTGTACGCGAGCTTTAGTTTATCGGGTCGCGTACATGACCCCATGTATGCAGGAAAAGTGAAGCCTTCCCATGTACATCGATCCCTATAAGTGATTGTCATAATGATATCCCACGTACAACTCCACACACAAGGTTTTTAATAAAAATTGACTCAAAATTTGATGTTCCCTTTATGGGATAGTTATTGAATGGAGAGAAAGGAAGCATGAGGAGTTTGATGTTGTAGTGGAAAGAGATATGAGGACCCAACAAGATTTGAAAATATGTGAGCTCTATAAATTTTGGGGCATAAAAGGAATGAGGGTTGATGTGAGGTTGCTCCAAACATTGATAAACTATTGGGATCTGGAGACTGAGGCCTTCAATCTCAATGGGAAACCATTGAGAATTGAAGTGGATGATATCTACTTTCTCACAGGATTTTTTTTCCAGGGTGAAGTGGTAAATATCAAGGCCCGAGGGGATGGATATGGGAGGAATATTGAGAAGTACATTGCCACCTATTGTGTTGCAATCATAGAGAAAGTGGGGAGCTAACTCCCTATCAAGGTGATTCAGAACCTGAGTTTAAAGATCGATGTCTTAGAACTGACATGGATATTAGGATTGGCCTCATTGCACCAGGTGTCAAGGCCTCTTATGTTCTATGTTGTGGAATGTTTGAGACCCATAGTTTACAATTGGTGCACCTCACTACTGGCCAACATGAAGAGCCAACTGATGGAATTCAAACTCGGGAGGATGAGGAACTTCAGGCTCGCATCCATTTTGTGTAGGTTTTTCTTCAAGAGAGTTCCATCTCTGATCCCTAGAGTAGATATTACTCCACATGGTCTATGCGATCCAGCCATGTTATGGTGGACCGAGGTGATGAAGTGGTTGGGATGTGGTAGGGTGCAAACACCCTACAATGACGAGTTCTTTCACTGGTGGTGATGACAGATCATATCCATCAATGACTATCCCTATGAGGGGATTGTGACATTCCATTGCCACCAGGAACCGCCTTTGGAGAGATCGGTGAGAATTGATTTTTATATTTATTTATTTATTTTAGTTTTTCAATTTGATAAATGAAAATGAAAACGGAAATGTTTTTGTATGGTATCATGTATTAAATATCATTTTCTCACATAGATGTAGGTCCGCGACGACCAGACAGATATCCATGACATCGGTGTAGGAGTCGAGGAGATGAGATGATAGGAGGGGATGCAAAGAGAGTTATCCATAACGTATAGGGAAACCTATCTCGTCTGATGCACAGGATTCCTATGGTCCAGGTGGAGGATCTTCCAGAGGTGATGTAGAGGAAGGTGGTGGGTGTACCACGTGCGTGGGTGAGACTCTTCCGACTTATTGAAAACTCCATAGTGTGCTATCATGACACATATCCAAGACCCCAGGCTTAGATGCCATGGTTATATGATATATCGGTTGTATATGTATTTTTAAGGCATGAGCCCAATTTTGTATTATGACACCATATTTTTGGACTTAAAGGATGAAATATAAAGAATATTTTAGTCTTCGGCTTTACTTCCATATATTACAATAGATGAATGTATGAATGTGTGTTTTCTTTACTTAGTTATGTGACAAATTCCAATCCAAAATATAATTAGCATATGCATCAGATACTTGATTATAACTTCTAGGGATGTGATTATAAGTAATAAAATCAAAATATTGTTCCAAAAGTCATACCCATAGGAAACGTCAGAGTAATATAGGATCTATCACTCAGTAATTGATGTTCAATTGACATACAAATAACTAGGAATATAGGCGAACCTCTAAATATCGAACACCGTATGAAATGGCATCGCGTAATAGTTCTATAATGATGCTATACTCGACCATATTATTCATTGACGGCCCCAGAAAAATTCCACATGAAGACACCAATTGTCCGTCAGGTGAATAGATAACCCAAGCAGTAGAATCCATGTTTCGTGTATGATGACTAGCATCGTTTGCGAATCCTAAGTACATCGAATATTTCATTGACATCTTCCAACCAAGAGAAAACTCAATAAGCAAGTCGGAAATGCAAAAGAATAAAAATAATTATATATACACTAATATACAAAGTTCACGCCTGAGCTCGAAGGCTCAAGCATAATACCTTTTGAGGTAGAGCCCATTTATGGGCCCATCCAACACATTACCCTCATAATATTCTAATTTGTAGGCTCCTTTCTTGAGTACATGTCACACGATATAAGGACCATGCCACATGAGGTTAAACTTTCTTGCCCCTAGCAGTTCCTTAGCTTGGTCATAAAGAAGGACTGAGTCTCCCTCAGCGTACTGTCTGGGACGAACAAACTTATCATATTGGACCTTAACATGTCATTTATTTTCTTCGATGGTTGTAGAGGCATCTCAACGCTGCTCATCGAGGTTCTCTAGGTGTATGAGGCATTCTTTGAGATCAATCATGTTAGACAAGAGATCAATCACCAATTTAAGGGAAGGGATTTCACATTCAATAGAAAGAATTGTCTCTACTCTATGGACTAACTGAAACGGTGAAAAACTAGTGGAAGTATTTACCGTGGTTTGGTATGCCCACAATGTAGGGTAAATCATCACATGCCAATTTTATTTACTTTGTCTGATAGTTTTTTGAAAAATGTTCTTTATAGATTTATTCATTACCTCTACTTGTTTGTTTTCCTAGGGATAGTAGGGGGAAGAATCATCATGTGTAAACCCTAGTTTTGGTGCTAACTATTTCACCATCTCATTCTGGAAGTGACTGCCATGATCAGTGAAAATATATTTTGGGATTCTGAATTGAGCTATAATCTGATAGAATATGAAAAGTGTTGTAGTATCGCCATCATATTTAAAAGTAGGCATGGCCTCAGCCCATTTGGTATGCCCATAGTGTAGGGTAAATCATCACATGCCAATTTTATTTACTCTATCTGATAGTTTTTTGAAAAATGTTCTTTATAGATTTATTCACGATGTCTACTTTTCCATTTTCTTGGGGATAGTAGGGGGAAGAATCATCGTTTGTAAACCCTAGTTTTGGTGCTAACTATTTCACCATCTCATTCTGGAAGTGACTGCCATGATCAGCGAAAATATATTTTGGGATTCTGAACTGAGCTATAATCTAATTTAATATGAAAAGTGTTGTAGTCTCACCATCATATTTAACGATAGGCATGGCCTCAGCCTATTTAGTAAAATAATCCACGGCCACGATAATATGATGGTTCCCCCCAGCCGAGGTTGGGTTGTAGTCTATGAAATCCACCCCCTACTTAGTGAAGGGACTGACAGTAATGACGGGTTGAAGAGGGGCAGGGTGTGAGTGCATTTTATGAGGGAACACCTAGAAAGGGTGACACTTCTTGACATCTTCGACGCAATCTTTAAAAATTGACAGCCAAAAATAACCAGCTTGGAATATATTTTGGGATGTCACAAGACTGAATAAGTGAGCACCACATGCCCCATTTTGAAATTCATTGATAATGGCCTCATCCTCCTCATGATTCAAACAACATCATAAAATAGCATCTACCCCTCGATGATACAACGTGTCGCCGATAATAAGGTAGTTCTTTGCCTGATGTCATATACGCCATTGTTCATCTCTCGACAAATGTCGGGGAAGCTTCAGGGTTTGAAGGTAGATTATAATATCTCCATACCAGGGGTTCGAAGAAGAGATACGGAAGATATGTTCATCCTCAAATGAATCGTCATGAAAAATATCCTCATCCATCCTAAGGAAGTCGAACATCACTTCCGAAAAACTAGTGATTTCTTGATTTCGTAGAGGAAAAATCAAGATCAAATGCTTGAAAAATAACAATCCATTTATTTTATTTCATCCCAATGATACACCTTGTAAGGACGTATTGAAATGGATTGATATCAACAACCAAGGTAGTCTTGCAGAGTAATATATAGTGACATAATCTTTGAACCGCATGTACGACGGTTAAGGCTAGCTTCTCTACATGGGAGTATTTGAGTTTAGGACCAACTATATTTTGGCTAAGGTAGTAGATAATGTGCTCATGGAGCTCATCATCTTCCTAAACAAGAACCATACCAACCGTCCCTTCGGATGCGGAAATGTAAAGAAGGAAATCTCTACTATAGTCTGGGAGCTTCAACAGAGGTGTTGATACCAAGGATTTCTTAAGAGAATCAAATGATTATTGAGATTTATCATCCCATACGAATGGAGTGTCCTTATTAAAAATACGCATGAAACCCTTATTTATGTTGGCATAGTTGGCTATGAAATGATGCAGGAAGTTAGCCTTCCCATGTAAACCCTAAAGTTGTTGAAAGTTGTGCGGGGGAGGCAATCAAAGTATTTCCTCAACCTTTATAGGATCCACCATGATCCCATTCTCAAAAGATATGAATACTAAAAGGCATCCAGACCTAACGTAAAATATGCATTTGTGAGGGTTCAAATGAATGTGATAATAGCGACATATTTCAAATACTAGTTGAAGATAATTTGAGTGATCTACCCTCTTACGAGAGTGAGCAGTAAGATAGTCTAGATAATCTTCGACAATATGCTTAAGATCATTAAACGCAAAGTTCATGGCACGTTGAAAGGTCGCTCCGACATTTTTGAGACCGAAAGGCATTTTCCAGTATGAAAAGGTACCCCAAGGAAACATAAACACCATCTTGTGTTGATCCTCAAGTTTGATTTGAATTTGATTATAATCTAAAAAATCCATCCATAAAAGAAAATACTTCACTTATCGCACACTCATCAATAATCTGGTCAATAAAGTGAGTGGTGAAGTTATCTTTAGGACAAGATTTGTTCAGGTCCCTAAAATCCATATATACGCAGTTGGTTCCTTGCTTCTTATCTATGGGAACAGGTTTGGACACCCATTCGGTAAAAGGAACCAGGTAGATGAAGCCAACATTGAGTAGCTTCTCCACCTCTACATTAATAGAAAGGGCCTTACTAGGATTTACAGCTCTAATTCATTTTCAATTAGGTTTATCATTCGGATACATTTTAATTTCATGTTCAACAATACTAGGTTCGATCCCTGGCCTCTCTTCATACAACCAATAAAATACATCTCGGAATTCCTTGAAGAGATCGGTGTAGATTGAAATTTCTTCAGGCGAACAATCTGCACCAATATATACATTTTTTATTTTAGCAGGGGTTCGAGAGATGTTGATCATGACAGTAGGATAAATGTTCACCATGTTTCCTTTGACATATATACCATGTGTATCTAACTGAACCACGACATGACCGACCATCTCACTTAGGGTGGACCTAAACTCATCATGTTCAATCTTCACAAGATCTGGGATAAAATAAGATCTATGATGCATATCGTTCCAAGGCCTATCAAGACAAGACATGGCCTCTAAGATTGCTTCATCCAAGGATAAATTATCGTTAAGGAAATCATGTGAACAAGATGATTGTACGACCCATATGGGCTCTAAGATGGGAGCCACCTCATATGTCTGCAAGGAGGAAGGACCTGGGTCAATGGTAGCTTCTTGTATAGCCTGATATGTAATTTCTACTACAAACATCGACATATCCATCCCGATGTGCGAATGACCTTCATACGACATAGTCGAAGAAGGTAGGGTCCATGGGTCACTAAAAGAAGAAGTATGGAAAGGAACAGACCTCAACAACAACGAAGACTCTCTAGAGACAGCATTGATGTACGAAATTGGTGTCGTGAAATCAAAAGTACCCATCAAGTAGGAATACATCCTGACACCAACATTCTCAATTGTCTGCTGAGAATTATCAATAACAGGGACCAAAGGCCCCACTAATGCAGTAGGACCAGTATGTGCAAAGGACAATTGGTTGATCGTCACAATCTTTCCTTTGTGAGGAAAGCATAACACATGAAAAATTGACGACACAATGGTTGTCATAGCGTAAGTCCAATTACGCCCTAGTAAAATATTTTAGTCAAGAGACACATCAACCACCTCGACCTCAACCTCCAAAATCTTTCCACCTAACTAGATTGAGAAAGCGGGAAGGATACCATGGGGTCTAAAAGAACTTCCATCGAATTCAGTTAACATGTTCATGGATTGAGAAAGGGGTGGAGAGCCAATGGCTTTCCAACAAGCCAAAGACATCACAAATGTCCAAGCTCCTTCATCAATTATAGAACGTTTGATGGTAACATTCATATACTCCACATGGATTTGAAAGGACACATGGTAAGGTAAGTGAGGCTTAACATATGTGACATCAAACTTGATAACCTTTGAGCCACACGGGTCTAGAGCTCCCAATGCAGATAATAAGGTGTTCCTCTGTGTAGGACATGTCTGGACCACTTCCAAAGCTGACATTGCGGATGGGGTTTGACCCAAATCCTTGACAATCGAGTAATTTTGGGCGACTCTGGAATTACAATTATGGGCAGAGTGCTTAAGGAATCCTTTCTAAATACAAGGCAGAGGTTCAAGCTTATAAATCTACGAAGTTTTTTTCGGAGGAGAGGGAGGCTCTGGACCTAAAACAGGCTGTGAAGAACCTTAATCATGAGATTGAGTGCCTATACTTATCTCAAAATTAACCATATTGATGCCTATATGGCCACCATCATGCGCTGAGGGGTTTTGACTCCCACTCGATGCATTTCTAGTGTTGGAGGTCCCCGAGGTCATATTTTGGTTATGAGGAAACAAGTTAGTCAACATAGTAGACTGTTGCACTATCATCCTCGAGGCTTCCTCAATTTCGGGGAAAAAGTGGATAAGGTGATCATCTTTACAAAGTTTACAGGGAAACTTCACCTTCCTTTTTTGTTTCTATCCCTCACCAACATTATTATTAGATTTATCATTATTATTGTCGTCCTTGGATTTATTATTATTATTATTATTATTATTATTATTATTATTATTATTCCCACCCTTATGATTATTACCTCGTCCTTTCTTCTTATTCCCTCTAGATTGTTGGTTAATGTTTGGGTTCGACGAATATACAAAATGCACATTCATCGATTGGGTGGTGGAGTATGAATCTATAGCTTGTCCTGCTACAAACTCGTTAAGAGACAAATATTTTAGCTAGTTTGTCACTAGTTCTGTAGTCTTAGCATTTGTGGAGCCTATGATTCCATTAGCATGAGGCCCGAGATTTTTTCTAGGATGGTAATTTGACTGCGACACGTCATGGATAGTTTCATAAAGCATCCCAGATTGATCATATATAAGTTCCAACTAATGGTATTTGAATATGGCCTCTTCCTCATATGTCACTTCGAGTGTAGAAACATCCTTCGAAATGTAAGGCAATAAATACTTGAGGAACCATTCCAACAAAAAATCTGGAGGAATGTAAGGTTTAATCAACCTCTTCTGTCTATGCCACTCTTGGATATTATTGGAGATGTGGTTGGTTTTATCTTGACAAAAAGATGATAAAATTTCTATGTTGACATCATAACGAACCGACAATCAGAAGTGGTTGAGGAAAACCAAGACCATCTAATTGAAAGTTTCATAGGTTCCCCCAGGTCGCTCAATGTACCACTTTGCGACAACCCACATAAGGGTGCGTTGAAATAGCCTCAAATTAATAGAATCCTCATTAAGGGAGTTAGAGGAGCACCATAGGTGAAAGGTAGTCACATGATCACCTGGGTCCTCACCAGTATTTCCCTCAAAATTTGGAATGTCGTAGGGAAGCTTGGTGGGGACGGGGGCCATGACATATCATGACACATTGGGTCATTCATCAATTTTGACAGGTCTGGAAAATTTAACATGGCCAGAAAAGGGAGTCGGAGTTGTGGCATTTGATCCCATGCTCCCGGGAAAGACTGGTTTTGAGAGATCACAGGCCAAACAAAGTTTTGGTATACACCATGGCCCTTTCTAGTAGGATAGTATCCTCCTCCCAATTGATTCATAAATGGTTGTAAGGGCATCATTACCGAGGAATCCACTTTCTAGGAGAAAGTGAGATGATAAGTATTACTCACATGAGGATATATGTTGCCCCCAGATGAAGGAACTCCATGTTGGGGGTTTCCCATACTATAAAACCAACTCCCTTTGGATGAAACACCATAGGTAATATGGAGGTTTTCCATGAGAAATGAGTTCGTAGGAATAGGCATAGAGGAAGAAGGATGGATGGACAGGATATAAGAAGTAGAAGGACCACCCATTTGAGCATTCAATCTTGGAAAAGTGTAGTTAGGATTGGGTCCAGAGGAAGGAGGGTTCCAACCTCCTACTGTGGGATTTGGTTGAGGGATATGACCCCCACCAAATGAAAAAGGAGTATAAGGAGGCGTCATGCCTCCAGACCCAAAACTAGGATTCAAATGAGACAACAAAATAGAGGATGACAAGTGTGAAGTCATGTCTGGCATACCAAAAGAGAAAGGATTAGAGGCCCAAGGCATGGACTGAGTACTATGATTTGGTGTACCATTCGTTAATACAAAAGGATTCATTCCCATGGGATGAGTAGAGACCATGGGTTGGGTAGCATTAGGTGAGGGAGCCTCCATAATCCAAACAATTAACGATAAGTGAGTCGAGGGGACCCCACTAATCATAGAGGAAGCTAGAGTCGAAGGGCTTCCCGATACATTCATATTTGAATCAGTACTCATGGTAGGATGATTGTGAGTGGAGATATATGTATCATGTTGATTAAATCTACGCCTTTTAGAAGGCATTTTCGATAAAAGACCAAATCATGGTGGTTGATTCAAAAGATGAAGAGACTGGAGGGGAGGTTAGTCTTGCTCCACAATGACTCAGAAAAAAAAATGAGAAGTCGATACGTAATAAAAAATCCTAAGGCCAACTAATAATCAAAGAGAACACTCCAAAATAAATCTAAAAGCCAATACACACAAACAGGATATGATGGTGGAAGGGACCTTCCGAACTAAAGAAGGTATGCCTCTCCCAGGAGCAAATGACACTCCTGAAAAATAGATTGGAGGTAGCATAACTAGTTATAATGACTCTCGTCAGCTTCACAACGTGGTCGATCATATTCCTCTAGAGAGAAAATCCTCCATAAAGTTTGTGTATTGTCTGATCCCTATCTGACTCGGGGTACCTACAGAATAACCCCTGCAAGCAACATATGTGATTCCTTGGGTAAAGAAACTAAATTCACCATGGTATAACCAATGCTCAAGTGAGAATTCGTAGGTCCGATCCACCGTATGGGAAATGTAGCAAAGCCCGAAATCTCGAAAGCATTGTCTTTCAAGGAGGTAAAGGCACTAGTGAAACCTCGAGATACGAATAGAACCCTGGAAATATCTCTAATGCTAGGAAGGTATTAGAGGGATATCTTTGCAACCAACTTCGCGTGACCTTGTGCTTAACTCTAGTCTGAGCGGAGCCTCCTAAGGACACCAATTACACAATGGGTTTCACCACTCCCTAGTCAAACACATAGGTTGAGTTTTATAGTCTTGGAGAAGTTTACTCACAAAATGTTATTCCCAAGCCCTAGGTCAAACAATTGTTTGTGTACCCTGAAAAACAAAATCATTTCTAATCAATTTTAATTATTCAATGTTAATTTTAATGGCTTATGCTTACTCATTGGAGGTGTGATCATGAAACTGACGGTATTATGACTCAGTATATATAAAAAAGAAGAAAATATGAAAACACTACTAAGTACTAGGATTGAGTTTCAAAGAGATGGTATGCTTCTAAATGATGTTTCCAAGATGCAATCTCTACAATTTCAATGCAGTGCAATCTTTCCTAATATGCCAAAACTAAAGTAAAGAAACCAAAAGTGAAATTTCTCTAAGTAAAATGAAAAAAAAAATATTCTTTTTGTAAATTAGATATAATGAAATGAAAATGCAAGGACTAAATAACAACCTCTCAAGCAGGCCCTACTACAAGAACAAAGAGGTAAGCCAAGAAAGACACCAAGAAGCAACTACCCATACCAGAATGTAGGGACAACAAATGAGAAAAATGACAAGAAATGAGTTCGCCCAAAATATTCACCAATAACGCGGCTTCTTATCACTTTGTAGGCACTCAACAGTCAGGACAGGGACCCAAGAAGTCTCAGCAACCAGCAAAAATCACCTAGCAAACACTAAACTTAGCCAAAAAGACTCAGGAGATAGTGTATGCGAATGTTCAAGGAACATAAGTGTATGTACGTGCCCTAAATATAAACAGTGTGTGTATGTACGCAATTGTCAAGGGGAAACCCATGTATTCCAAAGAAGACACTGCCTGGGAAAGGGTTAGGCCAAGAAACTCAGATATAAAGCAAAATAAAGGCTTTCAAGAAATAAGTGATACAGAAACTCAAGAAAACAGAGAGAAAATAAAGGAGAAAAAACACCCAATACCCAAAAAGGGAGATCTTCCCCA
>ML841839.1:0-11916 GCA_009831015.1 Picea engelmannii
TGAGCAAATCGCAGGTCTTTACACTTCACGCAGTTCTGAAGCAAATCACAGGTCTTTTATACAATGAGTTTCAAGCTTAATGGAAAATTTTCAAGAGAGATTAGGAATGGATGACTTGTGATCAAACCCAAAGTACACAGTACAATTTCTGTTTTGAAAACCTAAAGGAATTAAAGGTATCTGCCAAGAAAGAGCGCGACAACCAACTTCGAATAACCCAAAATGCGTATACTGCAAATTCATGTTTCACATGGCCAAATGGCTGAGAGGATGTATAGACATCATTTATTTTAAGTTTGTTTGAAGGCTTTACCATACAATCTCAACTAGCATTCAATCTCCATCGAGAGTATCTTTCATGGGCCATTGCTTTCTTTGGATGAAACTGCAGCATAGTTTTGTTGGTCTAGAGTTTTGATACCACAACCTTCTGTGACGCTTTGGATGCCCACCGTCTATGTTGTAGGTTTGAAACCCACGGGCCACTTCTTAAAGTTCCCCTAAACTCAGAGAAGAATTTGGTTCAGAACGGGACGTGGCTCGATAATACGAGCTCGACATTGGAAAGAGTAAATTGAACCATAGCCAGGGAATACCAACTTATAAACCAGCAGGCCTCTAAGATCATCTACATGATCTGATACCACTGTTAGATTCATAATGAAGAAAAGAGTAGAAATATAATTGAAACAATAGAAGCAATCAAGAAACCATGATGAATGGAGATAACTAAACAATGACAGAAAAGGCATACTCTATTCATCAATGCTTCTGTAAATAATCATGTACATAGATGTACATATATAATACAAAAGACCATAACTGTCATGTAATTGTATGACAATTAGGTTAACTTAACTAACCAACTAACTTATGATTAGTGTTTTAACATATCTCTACTCAACCTCTATGGGCCTTATGAGGACAGGGAAAGGTTCTAGGACAAATTTTTTGAATCAAATTGCTTCTGATATGATAATATCATTGTCAGGGGGTACTTGAATCTTACTCTCACTAGTGAGGAAATTTGGGGTATGAACGCTCATGAATACCATCTAGCTAATTATTTTATAAATAACTTTGATTTGGAAGAGTGGGTCAATATAGATCCAATACAACTTAGCCCTACCTGGAGCATCAATATGGCTAGCTCTGGTGGTGTGTCCAAAAGAATAGACATGTTTCTTGCACACAAGCTTCTTTTACAAAGGATTGACTTATATATGTTGTGGGTTGGAAAGGTACGCTACTTGGATCATTTTCCAATTTTTAGGAATTGGGAAGAGTTGATCAGAAGTCGAGTGCACCCTCTAAGTACAACCCTTCTTCATCCGAGAAGGAGAACTTATATAACTTGATTCGTGACAATTGTAAACACTTTCAAGTTGACTCTAATGAACTGGATAGTGTTCAATTTGCCTCTTCTATTCAAGGGATAAAGGAAAAAGTTATGTTCTGGGTAGGAGAAAGGAAAAATATTTGTGATTAGGCATTATGAGACATTGAGAAAACACTAGAAGCTCTTTATGCATCTCATAGAAATGGGCCCACGGTCCAATCATATTTGGATAAGTGTCATAGTTTGGAGGCTCTTTGAGAAAAAATGTTATTAGATAAGGAGAGACATTGACGATTAAAGAGTCGGGCTATGTGCATTGAAGAAAGGTACAAAAATACATAGTGCATCCTCTAAGTACAACATTTCTTGGTCTGAGGAGGAGGACTTCTGTAATTTGATTCATGAAAATTGGAAACACTTTTAGGTTGACTCAAATGAACTAGCTAGTGTTCAGTTTGCCTATGCTATTTGGGGGATAAAGGAAAAAGTAGTGTTGTGGGTAATTGAAAGGAAAAAAGATATGTGATCATGCATTATGAGATATTGAGCAAAAACTGGAGACTCTTTATGCATCTCATAGAAATGGGCCTGTGGTCCAATCAGATCTGGATAAGTGTCACACTTTGGAGGCTCTTTGAGAAAAATTGTTATTAGATCAGGAGAGATAATGACTACTAAATAATCAGGCTATGTGGATTGAAGCAAGGGAAAAAAATACAGAGTATTTCCAAAATTTTGTGAACTACCAGAAAAATTATGACACCATATGGGAGTTGGATGATAGCTAGGGAATCAAGATCAGAGGGTTCCAAGGTTTGTCTTCTTTGGGGGTCAAGCATTTTAATAGTCTATTTAAGGAAGCTAGTCAAACCAAAATGGGGGAAATTCTTAGGCTCAATTCTTATTTTCCATGACTGGTGGAGGAAGAGCATAATCAAGATCTATAGAGTTCGTCGTCCTATGAGGAACTCCTTACCGTCATCTACACATTCAATAAAGATAAAAGTCATGGGCCAGATGGCTAGACAACTAAAATTTTCCAATATTATTTTGACATTGTGGGGAATGACTTGGTGCAGGTGGTGGAGTGGGTACACAAATTCGGAAAAATTCCTGTTAGTTTCAACTCAACATTTATTTCAATTATCCCAAAAGTGGATTGTCCAACTAACTTCAAGTACTTTAGAGCTATTTCTCTTTGCAAAAATCTACATAAAGTCATATCCAAAGTAATTGTTATCATATTAAAGCCATTTTTTTCAAAGATAATTACTTTGGAGCAGTTTGGATTTCGTAGAGATAGACTCATCTATGAGGCTATTGACTCGACGCAAGAAGGACTCCATTCCATCAAGACATTGAGACATCTTGATTTAGTGATCAAACTTGATTTTTCCAGAGCTTATGATCATGTGTCTTGGCTTTATCTCCGATTGTCACTACTATTTCACATAGGGTTCGACCTTTCCTTGGTTAAATGGATAATGACATGTGTGAATTTAGTTTCATTTGCAGTGCTTGTGAATGGCTCATGCTCATCCTTTTTTAAACCATCTTGGGGGTTAAGAAAGGGATTTCCACTATCCCTATATATCTTTTTACTCTTTGTTGATGGCATTAGTAGAGCTATAGCTGAAGTGAGAAGGATGAATACAATACAAGATATTCATGTGGGTATATCTGAGCATCTCACACATTTGCTGTTTTTGGATGACGAGCTCATTTTTTATTGCTTCTTGGAAGCTAAGGGTAAATAATACAACAAAATATTGGATCCTTTTTGTAATGCTGCATGAATGATGGTAAATACTACTAAAGTTTTCCTTTATTTCCCTAATGTGGAGAATGACATAAAAATATGCTTGTCAAATATTTTCAATTTTTGTATTCTAAATCTAGAGGATGGATTAAAGTACCTTGGATTTAATCTTAAACCAAACAACTATGGGATATTTTATTGGAAGTGTCTACTCTCTCATGTTGAGAATAAAATCAACTTTTGGTGTAATAGGTGGATATCCCGAGGAGGAAGATGGTCCTTATTAAATTTGTGATTGAAGCTATTCTGATTTATTGGCATCTTCTTGCCCAAATACCGAAATGCATTCTTGATCCGAAAATACTTAGATGTTAAATTATTTCTTAAGTATACATAAACATCCAACTTGTTTCGAAAAATATGATCGTCTTGACTATTTGCAAATAATAAGAATTCACTTACTTATCCAAAATTCATTAAATTGATGAACAACTTGTGAGAAATTGAGTGAAATAGAAACAACAAGAACAAGGCACATTACACAAGTTGTTAACAGAGTTCACACATCTTGGGCTACGTCTCTAGGTCATATTCCAAATGAGGGACCGCTCTATTAATTCTCAAATGCTTGATGCAATAATGAGTTTACTTGTGTTCTTACAATTACCTTCTATATTGTTGCTCAAACTCGAAAACATAGGTCACCACTGAATTCCTCTCGAAATGCTGAGAAAAATGAGTATAAACACCATATACATTCCTCAAGGAACCCTATGGCACGTAACACGATGCACTAGCAAAATCTTAGTACCCTTGGGCACAAATTTTGATGGACTACAACTTGGCGCACATTTCCATCTCTAGGGAATTGGTTTCGACACTACTTTAAGTAAGGGAGGTCGAGGATCGAATCCCACCCAACCCTCCAATATACCTGGATCAACGTGGTTATAGCTTAAATATAGTGTGGTTGGTTGGTTCAACCAACGAATATATATGGCATATTGGTTGGCGCATTGGTGTTAAGTCATTGGAACGGTTTGGAGGTCCCGGGGTCTACCCCGACCGTCACTCTATTTATATCCATACAACTTTAATACAACTTAAATATAATACTTGCCATTGGAATATTCGACAGATTAGTTAGTTGTATTGTTTATGCCATTGTTTGTTGAACCAGAGGTCACGGGTTCAATTCTCGTTGGCCCCAACTATTCTTTGATACCTTTAGCCAACATTGGAAAATCAAAGAGTGCCAAGTGAAATTCTTTGATTGGTTCATGCCACCTCGACTGTACACATGTCACCATGCCATGTCATCTGTATGATGCCACCTATAATCTACCACATCATTGTATGGATTGCCACCTCTCAACCTTTCAATGGTTCCATGTGGACCATATGGTTTCCACATCATCCTTTGACTGTACCTTCCACATCATCGTATGGATGACACATGACATTTTTTAATTAGTCCAACTAGTCCCCAATTTGTCCATTTCTAGGTGACACATGTCATCATGTCATGCTGCCATGTCACCATGTAGACGTCATCATGACGTCTCTTTGTGCCAACTCATTTGTACGGATGGCCACATGTTCCGCCCTGTTTGATTTTTTGCATGCTGGTCAAAATCTTCAGAACATCATAAATTCTTCATAGGACGTCTATTTGAGACGATTCATGTGCCATTGCAAAGCTCTCAAGATTTATGTAATGGAGTCACTTTCATTTGAATTTGAGATGATTTGGTTTTTAGTGTTCTTGGATCCACCTGGATCATTCCTCTCCACTAGAATCCTTTTGGACCACCAAAAGTATATATTACTCAACAAATAAGTGAGGATAAAGCTCCCTCACTTTCCCGATATCAATCCATCTTGCTTTTCTTGGCTTTAACCCTTTAATACCGACTCGAAGATGTTGATTAATTAGGTTGGTTTTCATTGATGTCAACCCTTGAAGAAAGTCAGGTAGTGAATTCCGGTAGCACAAAGGTTTGGGTAATGGACCCGAGTTTGTTTGATGTATAATGGAATGATTTTTGATATATTTACAGGTAAGACTATTCTATATGGATAGTACATGTCATGCCATTTCTGGTGGTATGTGGAACGTCACATAACTCCTCACGGATTGAGAGTTATGGCCTTACGAAGTTGGAGGACCCTCATATATTAGCTTGAAACCCCAAAAGGTCAAAGAAGTCAAAGTGCTTGCAAAGAAAAAAATATTTAAATAATAAAGTGAATTGACAAAGTTAAAAAGGATTATTTAAATAATAAAGTGAAGTGACAAAGTCAAAGAGGATTATTTAAATAATAAAGTGAAGTGACAAAGTCAAGGAGGATTATTTAAATAATAAAGTAAATGGAGAACTGTCTAATTAGGGAAAGTGGTTATAATAAGGTGAACCCTAAAATGAGGAAAATGGGTCAAGTATTCAAGTGGCTATTGGATATATGGACAAGTGGAAAATTGGGCAAAATTGGACATAGGTGACTATGTGGACAGAGTGGTCTAGAAGATGCTTCTAAGGAAGCTACATGAAAGTATAAATAGGAGGCAAGGCTCTATCATTTCTATCACACTTGAGCATATTGAATATCTACAGGTGACTAAGGTAACCAATGGATATCTAAGCCGAATTTCAAAGGGAAGGTGAAGTAAAGAAGGCCGGAATTCAAAGGAAGATAAATTCTTTTGATGATGCTTTCTAAGGTATGTTATTTACAGTTCATCTCACCATTTTCACAATAATTTTTTTTCTAGAATGATTCAGACCATGAAATTGGGAGGCCATCGAGGAAACATATCCAAGTAGTTGTGGTACAAATTTCATCTTGTGGGTCGTTGTATTTTTGGAGTTACCCTCCATGGAAAAAAGGGTTTGTGGCTAGTCTTGAAACTAGTCTAAAACAAGTGTTTTGGGTAAAAACGTCATAAATGATTCATAACATATCCAAATTCAGTAAGACCAAAAGTGTTAGTTATAATATAGTCTGTAGTATTCTGTGTACAATTTTCAGATCCATACAACAAATATTCCATGCGGGGCACGCTCTACAAGTTCATTCTCTAGAATAAGCTATAATTCAACAAGGTATGCCATTTTTGCTATAACTCCTTTTTTGAGAGATTCCAAGTAGTGAAACCAGGAGGAATTGCATAAAACACACTGAAGAACATTGTGTACTATTTTCAAATCTTTATTCATTATAGGTACATAGTTATGATTATTTCAAGTTGGGGTTGTTGACTAATCCAAAACTAGTCATGTGAGACTAAAGTAAAGTTTGATGAAAATGCTAGTCTCTTGTTCTTAAAGTTAAGGAAAGTTTGCAAGTATGTGATCATATACACCAGGTCTATTACAGAGTTAAAAATCAGATTTGGATGATGAAATTGGTGAGTGATTTTGGTTGAGGTTGAGGTACATGTTGGTGCATGGTTGATGCAGTTGTTTATGGTACAGGTTGATTACATGTTGAGGTACAAGTTGATGCATGGTTCAGGTTATTGGTACATGTTTTTTGGTGCAGGTTGATTGGTATAGTTTACAACAGTATATCTCACAGTGATAGTGTGACAGTGGTTCCATCACTCTACTTATACATCAGGGCGGTTGGACGGGGCAAGGACATGTGGTTTTAGCCACCTTTTGGTTGTAGCCGGAGAACATAGGGGGTTGTAGCCTCCTTCTAGATGTAGCCAGATAATTGGGGAGTTGGAGCTTCCCTCAGGTTGTAGCCTGAGAAATTGGGGGGTTGGAGCCTCCTTCTAGTTGCAGCTGGAAAACAAAGGAAGTTGGTGCTTCTAATGAATGTAATTCTTCAAGACATATAATAAAAAGAATTATGTGGTTTTCTCCCACTTTGGGTTTCCACATAAAAACACTGGTGTACTGTGTATGTGTATGATTGTTCATTTGTGTTGAAATATTGTAACTACAAAGAGTATTCTATTTTATTATTGATGTATTATTCATTAGATCAATCCCCTTTTGTGGATTGATCATGTCGGGCAATGTAAATGACCAAATCCCCTTTTGTAGATTGGTCAAACCTTAATTGTAACATGCTAAATGAGAAGTCGGTCCCCATAATATATTAAAGTGGTTATAACCACCCAGAATGAGAAATCAGCTCTGCCAGTGAAAAGACACCTCAGTTCAGCACCTGCTAGATTGTATAAATAAGAGAGACCAATGCCTCATTTGTTCACTCACTCACTTGTTCATCAGAGCGCAAGTTTGGAGCTGCAGTTGAAGAATAAAAGAGAGAGAGAGAGGCACACTAATTGGGAGAGGACTTTCTGTCTTGTTTGGTTTATTCTCTTGGCATTATATTGGCTATCTATATTAAGGAAGATTTTGTTGGGTTTTCTTCCCCATGACGGTTTCCCAGGATAAATGATGTGTCTCTTGTGATTGTGTATTTCTCAGTGATCCTATATATGCTATGGTTATCTAGTAAATTGAAAATAAACCTAATAATAGCTAAAAATCTAACATGGTATTAGAGCTAAGCTGAAGAGAGAATCTTTCACAAGAAGAACAAAAACGTCACTGTTGTTGTACATGAAAATTAGGGATTTTTATTGAAGAATATTTTCAGCCTCAAAACCATCTAGAAAAGTGCCCCCTAACCCAAGGAATTCTTTGGCACCTTCAGCGTACCTTTTCAGTTGGTAGATCTCTCGGAAAGTGAAACCCTAGTTTTCACAAAGTACCAGAAGTACCGGAAAACCAGAAGTACTAGAGTACCAAAAGTACTAGAAAACTAGAAGTACTAGAAAACTAGAAGCACCAGTCCATAAATCTGTTGGTCAAGTTTGAGGGGGTAAAATTTGGATTTTCAGAAATCTGACTACACTAGCTTACTCGCATCAACTCAGTGCATCTATCCCCTGGATCAAAATTTCAAAATTTGAAGTTTGAAAAATTAGGGTTTCCTCATAAAACCCTATGTTGCAGTTGCAGTATCAATTGCAGTATCAACCATAGTACCAGTTGCAGTCACCCTTGAAGTTTTTAAGAGTTGGTAATTATTACCACTACTACCAGATGGTGCCACTACATGCAAATGCTATCTGAGGTATGTACCCACATATGTTTAGATTGTTAAGCTTTAAAGGGTATTTGTAGGAGAAGAGATCTCTTGCCATAGATCCAGAAGGATCTCAAGAACCAACACATTGAGAGGAATAATGCAACCCAGGTTTGATTATTCTGATATGCATCTATTTGTTATGACATTATTTTGATCTAGATTGCATGTTGAAGTTATGACCATCATACTAACCTTTGGTCAAAATTAAAGTCAAGGTATTAGATGGATTAAAGTTGAGATCATAGAGTTTATTATCTAACCCAACCTTCTGTCAATATAACATATTGTCCTAGTACAAAAGATGGGTTGAAGAAAGCACCTGTCATCTTGAGTGAAGGAGACTTGGAAGAAAAGCAACACACTCATTCTTGAGAACAAAAATCTAGGTTCCAGGTTTGATTAATTAAGTTTATAAGATTCAAAGTTGCACTTGACAAGTTGATGACTACCCCTTTACAAGTAAAACACTATAGTTGAGATAACAGTCTTTGAAGAGTATTATACTTGGTAGCATGTAGGGATATTGAGATAAATGCTTAATGCAATAGATACAACTAACATCTCCTCTGGGAGAAACTTCTTGTGTTGATTCCAGGTTACCATGGAGGAATGTTTGATCACAACACTAGAAGAGTGTTGACTTCATTTCATGTTGTATTTCTTACTTTTGATCTTTGCTTTAGACAGGTCACAAGTGATAGCTCTAAAGGAGCTACTGTGATGATTATTCGTGTCTTTGTTTTATCTATTATTATTAGAAGAGTATTATTCTTACTTGTTGTTTTGTTGACCTTGTTCAGGTCATAGGTGATAACCTTGAGGAAGCTATAATGAAGGTTGCAAAAGGCAACATATTAGATGAGATATGAAGCAGACAATGTACATGACCATATACATTCATGTACCAAAGAAGATGAAGAAGAAGCTATCTTTTGAGATTCAAAGTATCTCATATGAAGATTGATTATAAGGAGAAGAAGGCTCCAAAGATGACCGAACATTAGAACAAGAACTCATAGAAGAATTGTTCAAAGGTTAATGAAGCCACCTTGACCAGAAGCATAACTCGTTTGAAGCCTGACTCAGTCTTTCATATTTAGACTTGGTATTCAACACCAAGTATACCTTGTTAAGAGATGATGAAGTCCTTATAGACTCAGAAGAAATCAAGGATAAGCCTGATCTCAGAAAGGATCAAATGGAGAGACAAATTCTAGGATTGGGAGACAGATGACATGAGAAGACTAGATCATAACTTTAGAGACTCCTAGAAGATATTAAATCTCCTGGAAGATTCCCTTATTTTAGTGACAAAGAAGGAAGACAGTTAGAAAGAATAGGATATGGATTCTTCCGTGAGACTAGAAGAGAAGTCGGTATTGACTTCCAAGATTGATCTATACAGATCAAGCATGTTGCAGATGTACAAAGATTGATGTGTGTCTAAGAGGATTCTACCAGCAAGAGAGAGAAGACTATGACGATACACTTACTCTAGTTATTGAAGAAATAGTTCTAGTATTTATGATGACAACCAGAACAACCATGATTCATATATGGTATGAGATGTAGGGGGAGAAATCCCCATATTTAAAATCAAGTGGCAGTTGTTGCATTACATTAGTTGGGTCATGTAGACATGACTACAATGAAAGATAAAGTTACCTCTATGAAAGAAGAAGAGATAGCTTCAGTATCATTTATTGAGCCACTCTCAGTTTTAGATGAAACTGTTGCCGTGATAGAATAAGAGGATTTACTCTTAGATTTTAGCATCCATAGTGAGAATGAAGTAGTCATCCTCAGCCTCAGAGTAGCTGTAGGTGCAGAGTCCCAGATTCTAGAAGGAACAGTTGCAGAGAGAGTAGAGGACATACTCCCAGACAGTGAGACAGATAATGCCTTGCAGAAAGCACATAGAGCTAGCACATGTTTGTGCAGACTGAGTTGCAGTTGAGCAAGTGTACCAGATTGGTACAATGTAACGTGAAAATTTGGTTTGAAGATTGAAGATAGAAAGACTCAGGTCTGCAGGTTGAAGGAATCTATGTACGTATTGAAGCAAGCTCCTAGAGCTTGATTTACAGTTTCCTGAAGAGCATGGGAGTTACCAAAGAGTAAGTTGATTCTAACCTTTATCTCAAGGTTATGAATGACGAGCCAGTGATGCTACTACTATATGTAGGTGACGCATTCTTGACAAAATCTCATCACATATTGCAAAGGAATCTCACTACAGAGTTTGACGGAAGATATAAAATGCATTATCTCTTAGGTCTTGAACTTTGGCAGAGAACATAGAAGATCTTCCTTAGCCAAGGGAAGTATGCAGTTAAAATGAAGAGGTTTGACACATTGAAATCTAAATCCATGAACACACCCATGAAAACGAAGTTGAAGCTCTTGGTAGATACCTCATCAGAATTGGTTGATGCTACCTTGAATAGACAGATTATTGGTTTAGTGATGTATCTGACGAATACCAGGATAGATACATGTTTTTCCTTGAGTCAGTATCTGGTATAACCCAAACGTGTTCACATTGTTGCTGCAAAACATATGATGAGATACCTTAAGGGTACGTTGGATTTTGGTCTCTATTATACTAAAGATCATGACTTCAGACTGAGTGGCTACACCGATTCATATTGAGCTAGAAGTGTTTCTGATAGAAAGAGCACTTCAATATGTTGTTTCAGTCTAAGGTTAGCCATGAATTCATGGCACATCAGGGAGAAATTCAGCATTGCTCCGAGCACGGAAGAATCAGAATACATTGTTGCATGTTCCGCCAGTTGTGAATCCATATGGCTTCGGATGTTGTTGACATATCTATTTGATCTAGAGATGGAAGCCACCATGATCCTATGTGATAACCAAAGTTGTATAAAGATGATGGAGAACCTTGCATTCCATGATGAGTCGAAGCAGATAGAGATCCAGTATCTCTTCATTCGTGATATGTTGCAGAGAGGAGCCATAAAGCTCTAATATGTTAGCGCAGATGAACAGGTTGCCGATGTGTTGAACAAGTCTCTATATCGTGTAAAGTTTGAGCACTTTTGAGATAATCTTGGTATAGTCTGAAAGGAAATCCCTCGAAAGGGGGAGTAGTGTTGATGTGCCAGCTTAATTGTTGTGTTGATGTGCCAGCCTAGTGCTGTGATGCCAACTTAATTGTTGTGATGATGTGCCAGCCTAGTGCTATGATGCCAACTTCATGTTGATGATATGACAACCTTGTGATGTGATGATGTGACAACCTCATGCTGTGATGATGTGCCAACTTAAGTGTTGTGATGCTAGCCCCGTGTTGATGACATGCCAACCTCATGCTGTGATGATGTGCCAGCCTCGTGTCGTGATGCCAGCTTCGTGCTAATGATATTGTGTAGCCAACTTCATGCTATGATGCTAGCCTCGTGCTAAAGACTCTCAGCCTAGTGTTGATGTTGATGATGCTCCAACCTTCGTGCTGTGATGTTGTTGTTGATGATGATGCTCAAGCCTTTGTGTTGTGATATTGTTGTTTTTGATGTTGTATCAACCTTGTGATGTTATTGATGATGATGATGTATTAGTGTTATACTAATCCATGTTGATGCAGTTGATGATGATGATGCCACTTCAGCTTCTTGCTGAAGTTGATGATGATGATGCCACTTCAACTTCTTGTTGAAGTTGATGATGATGATGCCACTTCAGC
>ML841839.1:15279-40278 GCA_009831015.1 Picea engelmannii
AATATAACCCAAGTACACTAGAGAGGTTTTTCCAAATTCACATTTAGACATCTTTACATACAACTTCTCCCTTTTCAAAAGTTCAAATACTTTTCCAACATGCATTACATGATCTTCCTATGTTCGGCTAAATACCAATATATCATCTAAGTAGAAAATGAATAAATCATCTATAAAAGGACTGAATATATCATTCATTTCCCTCATAAATGTTGCAGGAGCATTGTAGAAATTTTAATACAAATTATGTATTGCCTGGATTCTCTTGATCTAACAATTATATGCCACTATTAAATACATAATCGCTTCTACTAAAATTCTTTTGGAATTTAAAACATGATCGCAAATTGCAATATCAAGAAGAGAGATCAATCAAACATAACACAGATGTTTTACCGTGAAAGCATAAAGCTAAAAACCCCACTATCATATATTATGTATATATCATGGATCATGAAAAAATCTCATACAAAACTCTAATCCAAGAGCTCTCAGTACAATATACAATCGTCTCACACTGTCATACAAAAATTAGTAAACACATGTGCCAATTTACTACCTCCAGACAACTTGCCTCCTCTACGCAATCCCTGCTGATGGAAATCCCTGCAATGAATGAATCCCTCTTGCCTAGGCTGCACATTCCTCATGGGCACATCCAATGTGTGTGTGGTTGCATGAGTGCACTCACTAATGTCACAACTGATAGTCAAACTGTCCCTTTCACTTGTTATCTCAACTAGGTCTCCACTGGATCTGACATGCATGCGGTTAACAGTGGTAAATCTTCAGTTGCATGTGAGATCACTGATTGTGAATTAATTAATAATTAATTCACTCATCTCTCACTAGTGTAAGTTCAGTTACAACTAGTACAACTGAGCTTAACTAACTCAACTAAGTTAAACTACTTTACAACTCACATAACTACACATATAACTCTGTTACAACTTCGAATCACTCAGTTACAACTAATTCGACTTGCATGTCCCACCAATCAACCTTTGAACTCGAATTTCCTATAGATAACTGATTTTCCACTTCAGTTAACTATTTCCAAGTGCTCATCGAGAATAGATTAATATTTATTGTCCAACTACTATTAAGGGATAATAATAGTCAACATACATCTATAAATAGAATTCGCTCACCATCTATAAATAGACATTATCTATAAATAGACATTATCTATAAATAGAATTTGCTCATCATCTAAAAATAGACTTCCACCTAAAAATAGCATGAAGCTCCATCCTAGTGTAGGTGCATAATTTTCACTAGGATCTTCTTGTTGAATCTCAATGCTCCCTCTCAACAAGAAAGGGATTATCCTTCACCCTGATCCTGTCTCTATGGTATTCGATTTTTCTCTTGGTGAGCGCCTTCGTCAGAATGTCTGCATCCTGATCTTTCGTAGGAATGTACTGAAGCAACATGATCTTCCAATGCACACAATCTATGATACGATGATATTGGATATTTATATGCTTAGATCTATCATGAAACACATGATTAATCAAGATTTTAATGCAACTCTGATTATCACAATGAATCATTGTCGGATCTAAATGAGAACCAAACAAAGAAACCGAGATCCTTCTCATCCAGATAGCCTCACATGCAGCTTGACTCGCTGCCATGTATTCCACTTCCGCTAAACTGAGTGCCACAGATCTCTGCTTCCTGCTGTACCAAGAAACAACTGTAGATCCAATACTAAAGATCCCCCCTCATGTGCTCTTTCTATCCGTTGGGTTTCCCACCCAATCTGCATCCGTGAAGCCACGTAAATTCATCTCATTCATTTGCCTGTACCATAAGTCATACTTAGATGTTCCCCTCGGGTATCTTAGGACATGCTTACCCGCCTTCCAAAATCTCTTGGTAGGCTTAACCATCACTTGACTCAGCTAGTTAATCGCATAACAAATGTCTAGTCTTATGTTCACTAAATACATTAGCGAAACCACTAACTGTCGATAGACAGTAGCATCCACCACCTCTCCAGAAGTAGCATTCTCTTTCCTCCAGTCTCCTGGAAGAGGAGTATCCATGGGTTTTCATCCCTCCATGTGAAACTTACCTAGTATCTCCCTTGCATACTTGCCTTGAGACGCAAAAAGTTCACCATCTCGATGCCATATTTCCAATCCAAGGAAATAATGAAGGGGGCCCATATCCTTCATCTCCAACTCCTTTGCAAGGTCCTCCTTGCATGAGTGTATTAGCTGCTCATCACTAGTTAGTACTAAATCATCAACATAAAGAACAATGATTAAAATCTTACCCTCCACCATTGCATCAACCCAAGTGGGATCCTGCACTGCTTCCTGAAAGGAAGATGGTTCAGTAACAATACATTTTCTCATGAGAGCCATGAATCCAGTAAATCGATCAGGAGACTGTCTCTGTCTACGTTGTGAAGTAGGGGCTCCTACATTCTGTGCAACATCTAGTCTCAATCTATCAGCTTCTGTGGTGCACTTTCTTCCATTTCTAATGGATGTCTCTGCATGAGTGGCTTCCTCCACTCCATGAACCTCCTCATGTGGCTGATCCACATCTTGAGACTCATCTTTGGGAACCAACAGTTCCTCCTCTGCATGCAAGTCTAGCTCCCTCTCAAACGACAACCACATGGATTTCCCCTCATCAAATTTTATATCCCGTCGCATAACAGTCATCTTACTGTTAGGAAAATACACATGATAATTATGGGGTGTTTCTGTGTACCCCACAAATATCCCAACTTCAACAGTCGGCTCCAGCTTCTTCCTGGAATTCTTGGTCACATGCACATAAACATATGAGCCAAAAATATTAAAGTGAGAAACATCTGGTTTCTTACCACTAAAATCTTCTTCAAGTGTACTCATGCCAAGTACTCTACGAGGACAACAATTTTTCACATAAACCGCAGTGTTGCATGCTTCCGCCCACAAATGCATTGGTAGGCCCTGATCATGCAACATCACTCTGTTGCACGCACTATCGTTATGTTCTTCCTCTCCGTGACCCCATTTTACTGTGGGTTATGAGGTGCTATGAGTTCTCTTCGAATTCCTTTTTTGTTGCAGAAGTATTTGAATTCATTAGAGATGTATTCTCCACCATTATCACTCCTCAAAGCCTTCACTTGCTTCCCTGACTCTTTATCCACCAATGCTTTAAACTCACAAAACTTTGAGAATGTTTGATACTTATTCTGCATGAAGAATATCCAACATTTAAGAGAAAAGACATCAACAAAAATAACATAATACTTATGTTTTACTGTTGAAGCAACCGAGAATGGTCCACACATGTCTATGTGAACTCTCTCCAGGATCACCAAAGAACGATTCTCCTTTTCATGAACGCTGGACTTTACATACTTCCCCATGGTGCATTCCTTGCACTGATCTAACTGAGCAAGTGTTCCCATTGGAGGTCTAGTAGATATTTGCTGCATGATCTTCAAGGCTCCATGATGAAGATGGCCCAATCACCTGTGCCATAATTCGCCCTCATCTCAGCTCACCACTTTTTCTACCTTGCCCATCATGGTAGTGCAACCATCTACCTCCAACTTGTAGAGATTCTTAACTTGAATCCCTATCTTCTTGACTTGACCCGTTTTTTTATGTTGCGGGAAATATTTTCCATCACTGAAAACAATGTCATATCCTCTGTCCTCCAACATTGTGACTGAGACCAAGTTTTTCTTCAGACCTAGAATACGCATAACATCTTTTAATTGAAATGGTTTACCTGACTCCCTCTGAAAGGTAATGGTACCAATGCCATTTTGACTATATCGTCCATCGTTGCCCATCTCTATATGCATTTTGAGATCTTTCTCCTCCAAGTCACTGAAAATATGCTTATCTCCCGTCATGTGGAAGGAAGCATCACTATCCAAATACCACAATGATCCCAATGCACTTGATGCCATGCAAGCAATCAAGGAGAAGTCAATTTAAAATTATGAGGCAAGGGCCTCACCAGCTGCAGCTCCAACAACCTTCTTGTTCTTCTTCTTCTGTGGACAGCTAGTAGTGAGATGCCCATGTTTGTGACAGTAAAAACACTTCACTTTGGACAAATCCAGCTTCTTGCCTTTAGAATCGGATTTTGAAAGGAATTTATTCCCCTTCCCTTTCCTTACCTTGGTAGCCAAAGAACAATCCTCTTCATCATCATGTTTTGATGAAGAGCCATCTCTGGTGTTCTTCCTAAACTCCTCCTGCACTAGATCCTACCATAGTCATTACCAATCTGACAATTTTTCCCTTCCATTGACAGAGTCTTGATAACTGTGCCAATTCTTGGGAAGTCCTAGGATATCCAAGCTCACCAAATCATCATCAACGACTGTCATTCCCACACTCACCATCTCATCCCAACATTGGAAAAACTTCGTGAGATATTTTGGAATGGAATCGCCCTTCTCCATCTTGATCTTCCCAAGTTTATCTTTGAGCGCCAATTTCCTATGGTCATTGTTGTTTTGGAATAGATCCGTCAAAGCCTTCCACATTGCATATGGTGTGGATTTCCCATGGAGGTTTTAAACTATGTGGTCTCGTACTCACTCCAACAAGATCCTCCTCGCCTTTGCCACTTTCTTTTTCCATGCATCAAGATTTGCAGCGTTTGCAACATCTGGCTTAGGAACATCCTTGTCAATGAATTCCTTTAGGCCATTGTCTTTGAGTACTGCCTCCATCTTGTCCTTCCAAGCAATGTAGTTCGAGCTGCCCTAGAGTGCATACTCTAACCTCAAGCCATTGAAATCCATTTCGATCTTGAATCAACTATAGCACCAAGAAAGTCTTTCTGCAAATTCAAATTCTATCCAATCACAAACTCAACTTCTACAATATTTTGCACTTTGATACTATGTAGAAATTTTAATATAGATTATGTATTGCCTGGATTCTCTCGATCTAACAATTATATGCCACTTTTAAATACATAATCTCTTCTACTAAAATTCTTGCAGAATTTAAAACACGATCGTCAATTGCAATATCAAAAAGAGATATCAATCACACATAAAACATATGTTTTACCGGGAAAGCATAAAGCTAAAAACCCCACTATCATATATTATGTATATATCATGGATCATGAAAGAATCTCATACAAAACTCTAATCCAAGAGCTCTCAGTAAAATATACAATCGTCTCACACTGTCATACAAAAATTAGCAAATGCATGTGCCAATTTACTGCCTCCAGATAGCCTGCCTCCTCTACGCAATCCCTGCTGATGGAAATCCCTGCAATGAATGAATCCCTCTTGCCTAGGCTATGCATTCCTCATGGGCACATCCAATGTGTGTGTGGTTTCATGAGTACACTCACTAATGTCACAACTGATAGTCAAACTGTCCCTTTCACTTGTTATCTCAACTCGGTCTCCACTGGATCCGACATGCATGTAGTTAATACTGGTAAATCTTCAGTTGCATGTGAGATCATTGATTGTGAATTAATTAATAATTAATTCACTAATCTCTCACTAGTGTAAGTTTAGTTACAACTAGTATAACTGATCTTAACTCACTTAACTGAGTTAAACTACTTTACAACTCACATAACTACACATATAACTCTGTTACAACTTTGAATCACTCAATTACAACTAATTTGACTTGCATGTCCCACCAATCAATCTTTGAACTCGAATTTCCTATAGATAACTGATTTTCCACTTCAGTTAACTATTTCTAAGTGCTCATTGAGAATAGATTAGTATTTATTGTCCAACTGTTATTAAGGGATAATAATATTCGACATACTTCTATAAATATAATTCGCTCACCATCTATAAATAGACATCATCTATAAATAGAATTTGCTCATCATCTAAAAATAGACTTCCACCTAAAAATATCCCGAGGTTCCATCCTAGTGTAGGTGCATAATTTTCACTAGGATCTTCTTGTTGAATATCAACACTCCCTCTCAACAAGAAAGGGATTATCCTTCACCCTAATCCTGTCTCTATGGTATTCAAATTTTCTGCTGGCGAGCGCCTTCGTCAGAATGTCTACATCCTAATATTCTGTAGGAATTTACTGAAGCAACATGATCTTCCGCTGCACACAATCTATGATATGATGATACCAGATATCTATATGCTTAGATCTATCATGAAACATAGGATTAATTGAGAGTTTAATGCAACTTTGATTATCACAATGAATCACTGTCGAATCTAAATGAGAACCAAACAAACCAACCAAGATCTTTCTCATCCATATAGCCTCACATGTATCTTGAATCACTGCCATGTATTTCGCTTCTACTGAACTAAGTGCCACATATCTCTGTTTACTATTGTACCAAGAAACATCTGTAGATCCGATACTAAAGATCCCCCCTGATGTGCTCTTTCTGTCTGTTGGGCTGCCTGCCCAATCTGCATCCGTGAAGCCATGCAACTTCACCTCATCCATCTGTCTATACCATAAGCCATACTAAGATGTGCCCCTCAGGTATCTCAGGGAATTCTTACCCGCCTTCCAAAATAGCTTAGTGGGCTTAACCATCTCTTGACTCAGCTAGTTAAATGCATAGAAAATGTTTGGTCTCGTGTTCACTAAATACATTAGTGAACCCACTAACCGTCTATAGACAGTAATATCCACTACCTCTCTAGAAGTAGCATCCTCTTTCCTCCAGTTTCCTGGAAGAGGAGTATCCATGGGTTCATAGCCCTCCATGTGAGACTTACCTTGCATACTTACCTTGAGACACAAAAATTTCACCATCTCACTACCATATTTCCAATCCAAGGAAACAATTAAGGAGGCCCATATCCTTCATCTCAAAATCCTTTGCAAGGTCCTCCTTTCATGAGTGTATCAACTGCTCATAACCAGTCAGTACATTTTCATCAACATAAAGAACAATGATTAAAAGCTTACCCTCCACCATTGCATCAACCCAAGTGGGATCCTGCACTGCTTCCTGAAAGGAAGATGGTTCAGTCACAATACATTTGGTCATGAGAGCCATGTATCTAGTAAATCAACTAGGAGACTATATCTGTCTACGCTGTGAAGTAGGGGCTCCTACATTTTGTGCAACATCTAGTCTCAATCTATCAGCTTCCGTGGTGCACTTTTTTCCATTTCTGATGGTTGTCTCTACATGAGTGGCTTCCTCCACTCCATGAACCTCCTCATGTGGCTGATCCACATCTTGAGACTCATCTTTGGGAACTAGTAGTTCCTCCTCTGCATGCAATTCTAGCTCCCTCTCAAGCGACAACTGCATGGCTTTCCCCTCATCGAATTTTATATCCCGTCGCATAACAATCATCTTATTGTTAGACAAATACACATGATAATTATGGGGTGTTTCTGTGTACCCCACAAATATCCCAACTTTAGCTGTCGACTCCAGCTTCTTCCTGGCGTTCTTGGTCACATGCACATAAACAGATGAGCCAAAAATCTTAAAGTGAGAAACATCCAGTTTCTTACTAGTGAAAGCTTCTTCAGGTGTACTCATGCCAAGTACTCTACGATGACAAAAAATTTTCACATAAACCACAGTGTTGCATGCTTTCGCCCACAAATGCATTAGTAGGCCCTGATCATGCAACATCGCTCGTGCTGCACCCACAATCGTTCTGTTCTTCCTCTCCGCAACCCCATTTTGTTGTGGGTTATGAGGGGCTATGAGTTCTCTTTGAATTCCTTCTTTGCTGCAGAAGTATTTGAATTCATTAGAGATGTATTCTCCACCATTATCGCTCCTCAGAGCCTTCATTTGCTTCTCGGACTCTTTCTCCACCAATGCTTTAAACTCACAAAACTTTGAGAATGTTTGATCCTTCTTCTGGATGAAGAAGATCCAACATTTATGGGAAAATTCATCAACAAAAATAACATAATACCTATATTTTGTTGTTGAAGCAACCCATAATGGTCCACACATGTCTGTGTGAACTCTCTCCAGGATCACTGAAGCACGATTCTCCTTTTCATGAAAGGTGGACTTTACATACTTCCCCATGGTAAAACCCTTGCACTGATCTAACTGAGCAAGTGTTCCCATTGGAAGTCCAGTAGATATTTGCTGCATGATCTTCAAGGCTCCATGATGAATATGGCCCAATTGCTTGTGCCATAATTTTCCCTCATCCCATCTCACCACTTTTTGTACCTTTCCCATCATGGCAGTGTAGCCATCTACCTCCAACTTGTAGAGATTCTTAACTCAAATCCATATCTTCTTGACTTGACCCATTGTTTTATGTCGCAGGAAAGCTTTTCCATCACTGAAAACAATGTCATAGCCTCTGTCCTCCAACATTGCGACTGAGTCCAAGTTTTTCTTCAGATATGGAACATGCATAAAATATTTCAATTGAAATGGTTTACCTAACTCCCTCTGAAAGGTAATGGTACCAATGCCAGTCACACTGTATCTTCCATTGTTGCCCATCTCTATATTCATTTTGAGATCTTTCTCCTCCAAGTCACTGAAAATCTCCTTATCTCCTGTCATGTGGAAGGAAGCACCACTATCCAAATACCACACCCATCCCAATGCACTTGATGCCATGCATGCAATCAAGGAGAAGTCAACTTCAAATTGTGAGGCAAGGGCCTCACAAGTTGCAGGTCCAACAACCTTCTTGTTCTTCTTCTTCTGCAGATAGTTAGTAGTGAGATTCCCATGTTCGTGATAGTAAAAACACTTCACTTTGGACAAATCCAACTTCTTGCCTTTAGACTTGGATTTTGAATGGAATTTCTTCCCCTTCCCTTTCCTTGCCTTGGTAGCCAAATAAAAATCATCTTCATCATCATTTTTTGATGAAGAGCCATCTCTAGTGTTCCGCTTGAACTCCTCCTGCGCTAGCTCTGACCATAATCGTTCCCACTCTAGAAATTTTTCCCTTCCATTGACAGAGTCCTGATAACTGTGACAATTATTGGGAAGTCCTAGGAGAGCCAAGGTCACCAAATCATCATCAGTGACTGTTATTCCCACACTCCCTAGCTCATCTCGACATTGGACAAACTTCGTGAGATATTATGGAATGGAGTCGCCCTTCTCCATCTTGATCTTCCTGAGTTTATCTTTGAGCGCCAATTTCCTATGGTCGCTGTTGTTTTGGAATAGATCCTTCAAAGCCTTCCACATTGCAATGGTGTGGCTTTCCCATGGAGGTTTGAGACAATGTTGTCTTGTACTCCCTCCAACAGGATCCTCCTCACCTTTGCCACTTTCTTTTTCCATGCATCAAGATTTGCAGCGTCTGCAACATCTGGCTTAGAAACATCCTTGTCAATGAATTCCTTCTAGTCATTGTCTTCGAGTACTACCTCCATCTCGTCCTTCCAAGCAATGTAGTTCAATCTGCCCTCGAGTGCATACTCTAACCTCAATCCATTGAAATCCATTTTGATCTTGAATCAACTATAGCACCAAGAAAGTTTTTCTGCAAATTCAAATTCTATCCAATCACAAACTCAACTTCTGCAATCTTCTGCACTCTGATACCATGTATAAATTTTAATACAAATTATGTATTGCATGGATTCACCTGATCTAAAAATTATATGCCACTGTTAAATACATAATCACTTCTACTAAAATTCTTGTGCAATTTAAAACACGATCGCCAATTGCAATATCAAGAAGAGAGATCAATCACAATAACACATATGTTTTATCGAGAAAACATAAAGCTAAAAACCCCACTATCATATATTATGTATATATCATGGATCATGAAACAATATCATACAAAAATCTAATCCAAGATCTCTTAGTACAATATACAATCGTCTCACACTGTCATATAAAAATTAGCAAATGCATGTGCCAATTTACTGCCTCCAGATAGCCTGCCTCCTCTGCGCAATCCCTACTGATGGAAATCCCTGCAATGAATGAATCCCTCTTGCCTAGGCTATGCATTCCTCATGGGCACATCCAATGTGTGTGTGGTTGCATTAGTGAACTCACTAATGTCACAATTGATAGTCAAACTATCCCTTTCACATGTTATCTCAACTCGGTCTCCACTGGATCTGGCATGCATGTAGTTAACAGTGGTAAATCTTCAGTTGCATGTGAGATCACTGATTGTGAATTAATTAATAATTAATTCACTGATCTCTCACTAGTGTAAGTTCAATTACAACTAGTAAAATTGAGCTTAACTCAATTAACTGAGTTAAACTACTTTAAAACCCACATAACTACACATATAACTCTGTTGCAAGTTCGAATCACTTAGTTACAACTAATTCGACTTGCATGTCCCACCAATCAACCTTTGAACTCGAATTTCCTATAGATAACTGATTTTCCACTTCGGTTAACTATTTCCAAGTGCTCATTGAGAATATATTAATATTTATTGTTCAACTATTATTAAGGGATAATAATAGTCGACATACATATAAAAATAGAATTCACTCACCATCTGTAAATAGACATCATCTATAAATAGAATTTGCTCATCATCTAAAAATAGACTTCCACCTAAAAATAGCCCGAGGCTCCATCCTAGTGTAGGTGTATAATTTTCACTAGGATCTTCTTGTTGAATCTCAACAAGCATTTCATAAACCAAATGCCATAACCAACCATTCAAACAACCCCTATTTTGTCTTGAAAGCAATTTTCCATACATCACTTTCTGCAATTCTAATTTGATGGTAATCACTTCATAAATATAACATAGTGAAATCGACAACATTTTTCAACTGATCCAACAAATCATCAATTCTAGGATGAGGATATCGGTTCTTTACTGTAATCTTGTCCAGTTTCTGAAAGTCAATACACATCCTCCATGTACCATCTTTCTTTGGAACCAACACAATAAGAGATCCACATGGAGAGGAACTTGACCTTATGATTCCCTTATCAAGCAACTCTTGAACTTGTTTCTTTATCTCTGCATTCTCTATCATCGATGACCTATACATACCAATATTAGGAAGAGGAGCATCCTCCTGCAAATAAACTTCATGGTCAACCTCCCTCTTAGGAGGCAACCCTGTAGGTTCCTTAAATAGCTAATCACAATTATAAATAATCTTAACGAATTCATTCTTATGACCTGGATCACAACATGAAAAATCATCTGATATATCTTCCTTTTTTTGCTTCACCATCATGATAACAAAATATTTACTAGCACTTACAAGTCTCTTCATTTGTCTTGTGCTCACTAAAGAAATATTAGTTTTAATACGATGATATATAACAATATATTCAATCTCGCCTTTGAAAAGGTGGTATTTTTTCTATTCACAATAGAATATGGCTTTCCCCTCAAATAAATATAGACTACCCAAGACTATGCCACAAATTTCAAGTGGCACTACATCCAACTCAACATCATCAATGAATTTGGAAGTAATTGCAAATCTGATTTTACATTGTTTAGTTACTTAAAATTTAGTATCTTCACACACCCAACCTAATGGATATGGTTTCACATGAGGTGTAGTCTCTAAACCTAACTTCTTAACAATTGCTTTAGATATTAAATTTACTTGAGATCCACTATCAAACAAAGTATCTATCTTTGTATGCTTCACTATGACCCTGACATAGAAAATCTCACTTTGTTTCTTTTGATTAAGAACACTTTCCAATTTAGCAGATTGAACTAAAGAACTAGAACTAGCAATAGATATACCTTTGCTTCCCATTGTTGTGATTTTAGTTTCATCTTCTGAATCTAATCCCAGATCTTGTTGAGTTGTTGTAGTAGTCTTTTATTTCCCTTTATCCTGGGACTTCTTTGGTCGTAATTCTAGATGCAAATTCCAACATTGTGCCTCCTCATGTCCTCTCCTCTTGCATTGAGAACATGTAGGCTTCTCCTCAACTTTATTCACTGTAGCTGACTTCTTAGTCTTCCATTTTCCCTTCAATTTTTTCTCGAATTTTTGTGGATTCTTATCTTCAAACACATGCTTTCCCTTGCTATCCTTTAGATGAGTAGCTTGTACTGACACTTCATCAATATTAGTAGGATTAAACATCAATATAGTATGTCGAAGATATGAATGCATACCACCAATGTATTTCAGAAGAGTACCACGATAATGCTTTGTTCTTAAATTCCTATGTATATACTTGAACATTTTTCCCTTTTCCTTGTCTTGGATGTTTCCAATCTATTATTTTCATTTGCACATAAGCTAATGGATAAAATTGATTTTTTAATGTAGCAGTAAATTCATCCCAAGAAGAAATTACTTTACCCTATTGGATGAGATTAGATTGTGTCCTACTCTCCCACCATATCAAGGTTTTTCCACCCGGACAAAGAGTATCCAACTGTATCTTTGTAGAGTCCTCCATAATTTTTTGTACCCTACAATATACTTCAACCTGTTTGATCCAATTGTCCAACTTCTCTACATTCAATTCTCCATCATAAATCGACAAATCAAATTTTACATCTAACTTTAATAAACTAAAATCATGAGGATGAGAATACATCTTAGAAGAATTGTTCTTATGTGAAGAATGTTCACTTTCAACAAAAGGATGATGATGATGATGATGATAATGAAGGAGGCTTTGAAGGTTTTTCACCTCCTCCTCCATCTTCAACTTTTACCATTGTTTCAAATCCTCCTTGACCCTTATGGTGTGTTTATTCTACCATATTCTTCATATTGAGAAATGCCTCTGTCAAATCCTCAAAGCTCATTATGGGATCTTATCCTCCTTTAGATGTCATTACTCTTTTTTGAGATTCTATTTGAATTTCTGGGTTGAATTCTTCAAGCGTGCCTTCACCTAGCTTGGATTTAGACCTCGTAAAAATTCAATTGAAAACAATTATCAAAACTTTCTCTGATACCAAATTGTTCCAAAAATCCTTAGATGTTAAATTGTTTCTTAATTATACATAAACATTCAACTTGATTCGAAAAATATGATCGTCTTGACTATTTGAAAATAATATGAATTCACTTGTCCAAAATTCATTAAACTGATGAATAACTTACAAGAAATTGAGTGAAATAGAAAAAACAAGAACAAGGCACATTACACAAGTTGTTAACGGAGTTCACCCATCTTGGTCTACATATCTGGGTCTACTTCCAAGTGAGAGACCGCTCTATTAATTCTCAAATGCTTGATATGGTAATGAATTTACTTGTATTCTTACAATAAAATTCTAAACTGCTACTCAAAATAAGAAACAAAGGTCACCATTGAATTCCTCTTTAAATTCTGAAAAAATGAGTATAAACACCCTATAATTTCCTCAAGGAACTCTATGGCATGCAACATGATACACTAGAAAAATCTTAGTACCCTTGGGCACGAATTTGGATGCATTACAACTTGGCATGCATTTCCATTTCTGGCTTATTGGTTTGGGTGCTACTTTAAATAGGGGAGGTTGGGGGTCAAACCCCACCCGACCCTCCTATATACTCGGATTGGCGCAATTATAGCTTAAATACAATGTGTCTGGTTGGTTGAACCAACCGATATATATGGCATATTGGTTGGCACTTTGGTGTTAAGTCGTTGGGTCGGTATGGAGGTCGTGGGGTTCACCCTAGATGATGCTCTATTTATATCCATACAACTTTATTATGATTTAAATACAATACTCGTCATTGGAATATTCGACGGATTAGTTAGGCCATTGTTTGTTGAACTAAAGGTTATGGGTTCGATTCCCATCAGTACCAACTAATTTTTGGTACCTTTATCCAACATTGGCCAATCGAAGGGTTCCACATGGAATTCTTTGATTGGTCCACACCACCTCGACATTACACATGTCACCATGCCACGTCATCTATATGATGCCACCTGTCATTTTCCATGTCATTGTATGGCCTACCATGTGTCACCCTTTCAGTGGTGCCACATGGACCATACAATTGCCACAACATCCTCTAACTGTACCTACCACGTCATCATATTGATGACACGTGAAAGTTTTTAACTGGTCCAACTGGTCTCGAATTTTTCCATTTCCGGGTGACACATGTCATTCTATCATGTTTCCATGTCACCATGCTGACATCATCATGATGTCACCCTGTGCCAACTCAACTATACATATGGCCACATGTCCTTCCCTATTTGACTTTTTTCATGTTGATCAAAATCTTCAATACATCATAACTTCTTCATACGACGTCCATTTGAGGCGATTCACACACCGTTGGAAATCTCTCGTCAATGCAAATGGGTCACTTTCATTTTCATTTGAGATGATCTATTTTTTTAGCATTCTTGGATCCACCTGGATCAATTCTTAGCAATATCTAGAAGGTTTTATTCAACTACCTTTGGAAGGGAAACACTCAATACTTGGGTTCCCATTTGGTAAATTGGAAATAATTTTCATAGTATAAGGGGTCTAGTGGTTGGGGCTTGAAGGATGTGGTTGTATTTGGGAAATCATTGGTTGCAAAATCTATGTGGGTCTTCTTGACCATGGGTCGTTTATGGAGGAGGATTTTGATTGATAAATACATATCTCCTAGAATGGACCTGAATTGGATTCGTAATCAATAGAAACCTACTCACAATGTTTCTAATAAGTGGAGGGATATTACTCTTCCCTTTCCAATCATTGGACAATTTCTTGCATGGAAGGTAGGCATAGGATCTCAAGTTAGGATTAACATTGATGTCATAGTGGGTTATAGTGTCAGTGTTTTCCTCCCTGAGGGCCTCATTGCTTATCTTCGAGAGAGTGATTTTTGTACTCTTAATAACATAGAGGATGAAACTTGTTTTTCATTATGGAGTCAGGGGTGGTTATAAGTGGAGGAGTTGGACCTTGAATCAAACTAGCATCTCCATTGGGAAAAATATTTAGATGAACTAAAAAATGTCCATATTCGTTTATCAAATAATGAGGATGAGCTCATATGGGATTATAATTCCTTAGGGGCGCACTGCTTGGATAAATTAGGATATGAGTATTTACATAACGTGGGCGGAAAACAACCCAGTGGTGGTACAAGAAGTTATGGAAAATAAAAGGTCTCGTTATCTTCAATTCCTAGGGATAACTAAGGAGATAATGTCTCGAGAACCTCAGGTTGCAAACATGGAGTACTGAGAGACAACTTGAACAACAATTTCCACTTGCACAGACATAGACCCACCTCACCACCACAAATATCAAGTTCATAATGAGGGTATCCACCACATCATCTCGCTTCCAGAAGACATCGTGTCTTTATCCATGAGGTACAAACCAAGTATTATGATGAGTGTCATTTCAATATTTGAGGAATTTGAGTTTCTTGCATTTAAAATTGCTTTTGATTATGTAACATCTACTTGGAAATTATGCTCTTTGAATTGTTTCACTTTGGTGGTTGACATTGTTCCCTAGTAAGTGGTCACCCTTAGGGATAGGTTTTCTACTGGCTGTTCCTCTTAATGAGTTATCATACCATTACCAACCATACTTGTCACTTTCCACACTTCATCCCCTCAACTCTTTACCTTTTGGGATTTTCGGGTATACTGACCCAAGAAGGGATTGTCCCTCATTTCATGGGAAGAAGGGGTTGAAGGCCCAGAGGCTTGTAGCTAGAAAAAGATAAAATACAATCATGAACCTTCTAGATGATCACCCATGGATCCCAAGGACAATGAAATGTATCTCATAATAAACTAATGGGACCTGTGAAAAGTGACTAATATAAATTGCCAACCAACATGGAACATGTGTGGGAACTTTTTTTCATGCTTAGGTAGAAGCCCCACACATTGTTTTCAACTTGGGGAAGCATGATGTGACCAGGGTAGAATTAAGTTGGGAAATATTTTTTATGCTTAGGTATAATCCCCACCTCAACTTCAACCTGGAAACATATTAAAAGAACAAAAGTAAATAAATGAGTTTGGAAAAAGGATGCATTGAAAACGAAGGTGCAACACACCTTCTACACAGTCACCCATAAATGAGATACTATGATCCCTTGTATGTCATTAACCCCATGCCCAAGAGTATTTCCCCCATCCATGTCACTTTGTCCACATGTCTTAGAGAGGGGCCCACTTGGGAAATACTCCTAAAATTGAGGTATGGTTCACCCAATAGGTCGCTTTGTCAACCCTCCCATACCTAAATTTGGAAAATTGCATAGGGTCTTTGAGCACTTGTTTATTTTGATGAGGTGGTTTTGATGTACATGCTTATATGTATCTTTTATTGATTTTATTTACTTATCATGATGCATTTTACTTGAGATCCTTGGAGGGCATATTCATTGTCTTTGTAGGACCTAGTTGGTGGATAGATTTGGAAGAACAAGCCTAGCTTGGGCTTCCTTGGGGCTTGAAGCCCATACGTTAGATACCATGGACCATGCACTAGACAATTATGCTAGCTTTTGTAGGCTTGAGGAGACACCATGGAGTACCTAACCCAACCCCTTTCTAGCCCAATGATTTTCTCTTGAGGGCAAAACGTCACATTTGAGGAGCTTGACATCACCCTAGGGCTAGGGTTATGGTGGTGGTGTTGTTGCTTCTTGACACTTGACACATTTTGATGGGAGAAATCTTGGCTTGCAAGAGGAATACCTAGAGCATGAGAGGGAGGCTCTAGAAGGCCCAACGACTTCCACTTTCCACTCCAATGACTTGCATAAGGTGTAAAAATGTCACCCTAGAAGAGGGATGACATCATTTTAGGGTTTCTATTGTGCAATTTTTAATTTTTAATTTGAATTTATCTTGTAAAGGGGTTAATTAAGGGTTGTTGACCCCTTACTTTGTGGTTTACCCTAAAATTAAGTGGACAATGTTTTTTAGGAGGATTTATATAAATACAGATCACTTCTAATTCATTATCATCATAACATTCTTTGGAGAAGAGACTCAGCTGAAATTTGCTCCCTACTTGGGAAAATTTACATATCTCTCTTGTAACTTGCTCTTGTAATGGTTTTACTTTGGCTATTGGATGGATATATGATGTGTTATCTCTAGTGGAGGTCTATTTCTTTCTTTATGGTGGATTTTCTTGGTTAAAAAGAGGTTTATCTTGTTAATGCTTGGACTAGGTAAGGGATATTTATTGCTATTTCTTCTTTTCTTGGTTTCAAGGTTAATTTTCTTAAGCTTTTGGGGAGTATAAGTGCATACAACCCCACTAAGTCCATTATATTTGTCTTGGAATACTTTGTTGCATAAGGGAATCCTAGGAGGAGTAAAAGGGTTTACACCCTCCTAGGGTTTTTCCTAGCTATCTTAGCTTGCCTTGGGGAGTAAAAGGGCTTACACCCCCAAGGAAGTAGCTCAACTAGATCCTTAATTTTTGATACTCCACAACCCAATAGTTAAATGCAGTAATCTTCTTGCATTGGAGAAACAAAATCATTGCATTGGGAGACGTGAAAACACAAGATATTGTAATTGTCTAAGTTGGAAACTTTTTCTTGTGCTTACGACTTGCTTGGTCCACTAGGGCGTCTCCCTTCTCCAAGTATTTTCTGTTTCTGTAGTAGCTTTAAGATACAGCCATTAGGGCTGCAACAAACCCCTCTCTACTTTGATTATAACTCACTTTTCAACCATCAAAAGTTGCTAATAAATTGCCCATATAATCTACTAACTTCAACACACTTTTTGGTTGGTTTTCTTGCTTGTTTTGTGAGTTGAAATTTTATGTTGTAGAAATAGTTTGCTACAGACGTACGACTGATAAAATATCTCTGCAATATTTGTTTATTATAGCCTTGTTTTACTGCTAAAGTCTTGTGCTTTCTTACTTGAGATATACTAGTGATTGCTAGCTTATCTCTTGCATCATTTACCTGACTTTTAGCATCTTTTTAGTAGATTTAATAATCATTTACTTGCTGATATATATATTCGTTGACTTATGAAAATAGGGACAAAAATATTAACTTTCTTTTCCACCTAACCATAAGCTTGCATACTCGTCTTTTCTTGTTTCTCAGGCATGTACAATCATATTCTACAAGTACTCAAGTTTCTTGGCAACCATTAACCACTTCTAGGACCCATTTCCAAGCTATCTCCCACTTAGTATCTTGACCTATAGGGGAATCACTTCCATCGTCTCAATTTTCATCTCATTTCCCCCTAGGGTCACCCAAGACTCCCCCTTGTATTGGATTCTTACTTCACTAAAGCAAGGGAGGGTTTATCTGAGGTGATATTTGGTAAACTCTCCCACTGTTATCGCCATCATGTGGATTGGGTTGGGATTTTCCCAACCTACAGTTTGTGCGATAACATTTTGGAGTCATTTCCAGAGAGGATTTTGAATCCTCTTTTGTGCCCTAACCACACTTGGCAAGCTACCATCCCAAATCCTTTACTGCTAGCTTTCCTGATGACTCCACTTGAAGGAAATTCTCCTTCCACCTTTGATGATCTCTTATTGAATCCCATATGGAGACTTGACCTTCCCATAATACATCTTCCCTCAAGACTTTCCCCCCTTGGAGATTCAATCCTTCTAAGGTTTACTGAAGAAGGCCTCCTCTCAAGTCTCCCGTTGTCAAAATCATTTTCCAAGGTACCCTTCCCCTTACTCCAATGGATCACTCTTGGGAAAAGGATCTTTATAAACCCTTGAACATGGCCACCTTCCCCGGATATCCCAATATCAAGACAAAAGTGTCTCATAGACGGTTTCCAAAGTTTCCAAGAAATAATGTGAACAATGTTTATGATCATCTCTATGCCATGGGCTGAGACATAGAAAATGAATAAGTGGAACATGAGGATGTAGCAATGAAGTTACTAGCTTCATACTTGATTGAAGATGCTCAAATATGGTTCATAAGACTTCCTGATAATCACTTATCATCTTATGAAGACTTTTCCAAATTATTCAAAAACATATGGATGACGAAGAAAGAAAATGGAATGCTCGTAGGTCAGTTCAATCAGATAAACAAGAAGGATATTGAAACAACAAGTGAATTTGACAAAAGGTTTGACATATTATACAGTCAAATCCCAGTAGATCTACGTCCTATAGATGTAGTTTTTTGTCTCCTTTACATGAATGCTTTCAATGGGAAATTTCATTTCATCCTAAGGGACAAAAATCTCACCACCTTGGCACAAACCAAGGACTACAGTACAAAAATTGAAGAGAACCTTCTTGACTTAAAGGTTGATAATTTTAAATATCCTTATGCCAAGGTGGATACAAAGACTAAAGCTTCCAGTAGCAGTACTCTAGATCCAATTTCTCACTTGACTCAGAAGATAGACCAAATGATTACTTAGTTTGTCCAATCTTAGAATCAAATCATGGGTCGATTAACCATTGTGGAAAGAAATCAATCTACCTCTAGAACTCAGTTTGCTAGGAAACAAAGAGATGCCACGGGTTGGAAGCCAAGGCCCCAACAAGAGGAAAAACATCCTGACACGTTGAACCTAGTTGGAATTTTCAACACATAAGAGACACCATGGTGTTCTCCATGTCAAGAACCTCACCGGGAGCATGGATGTCCCTGACAAATGAAGAATCTCCTGATCGTATGAAATTCATGGATATGATCTACAACTTCCAAGAGGAAGATGTCACACAGGAAAACAATGATGAAGCTAGAATAAAAAGAGCAAGAGAGGGACGAATTTGGGTGTTAAACCAGTTAACAGATGATTAGAGAAAGGAATTGAGGAAGATGGAATTTTTGACATACACTAGAATAAATAAGGGTTAAGTTCCTCTATCACAACCTTCCACTCTACCTAAGACAGAAGAAACCACCCCTCCCCCATCTATAGAGAAGGTGGTCCCAATACTTCCACCTCCAGTACATGAGTTGCTTCCAAAGCCAAATCCAACAGAAGATGAAATTCAGATGAACATAGACATTGCAACCATGTTTGGGAAGTTGAATATGACGGTCCCCGTAACAAAGATGTGAAAAATTCCTTCTGTGAGGAGGGAAATATTGAAGTTATTACAGGTACCAACCGAGAAGGAGGACCCTCCAATCATCTTGAACACCATGTATCTTGATCGACAAAGGGACAACAACCCTCCCTTCTATCTTTCTTTGGGCATGAACAACCTCCTCTTAAACAATTGTATGTTGGACTCCAGGGCCTCAGTAAACGTCATGTCTTTGAAGGTGATGGAGAAACTTGGCTTAAGGATGACTCAACCACATGGAAATGTTTGTGGGATTGATTCTAAAAAGGTCAAGGTTTATGGGCTATGTGGATATGTTGAATTTTACCTCATTGATTTCCCTCATATCCACATCCTTATGAATATAGTAGTGATTGGCATTCCAGATGCTTGGGGAATGATTCTATCAAGAAGTTGGTCTGTCTCTCTTGGAGGTTTTATTAGTTTAGATATCACCCATGCACATATTCCCATGGGGGATGGCACCTTTGAGATTTTATATAGTCGAGAGTGGGTTGACAAGCATGTGATGGACCCCAATAGTTCTGACTACATGAGTGAGTGTGACTTATATGTAACTCATCAAATTATCGAGTATGATCCTTGGGATCTACCTTTTGCACAAGAATATTGCATAGATACCCTACTCCCAAGGGAAGATGAATACAAGGAGAAGCTTGTGAAGTTCCAAGGGAAAGAGTCATGGTCCATCTAGATATTGAAGAAGGAATATAAAGGAAACAAAGAACATGAAGAATCCATTAAATATGCAGTAAACATAGAGCCTCCTTCCTATCCTTACATCGAGAATATACTTTACATCAACTACAATGAAGGAAGTATTGCTTTCATGTGGGACAAGAGGAAGGGAAATCCTAAATATGAACAGAAGGATGACAATGCTTGGCTTGGTCCTTACATCATCAAGAAGAATTTTGAAAAAGAGAAGTACTACTTGAAAACTTTGTACCGGAGGAAAACACCATTACCAATGGATGGGTCCCTTCTCCGACCCTACATTCAAGACACTTGACTTCTTCAAGGCCTAGTCCCCAGGTAAGCAGGTAGGCCATCTTGCTTCCTTGAATTTGCATCTTGATTGCTCATGGTAGTTTAGCTACATTTCATATTTCATTTTTCTCTACTTGCATTTTGCTTTCACCATACTACATGTTTAGTTTAAAATAATAAAAAAATGTAAAATTTTATTTTCTGGATTAGTTGTCATTTTTGGTTTTTCATATATGTGGACGAAGGGTGATAAAGCCAACCTAGAATTTACAATTTTTTGTTTCAGTGTAGGCATAGGTCTACTAGGAGATGTTGCGGTTCTCATGCACTCTACAATGAGTACATGCCCCCAAGTAGGAGCCAAATGTTATCCCCAATTCCTAGGGATAATTAAGGACATAATGTCTCGAAGCCCTAAGGTTGCAAACATGGAGTACCGAGAGATAGCTTGACCAACAATGTCCACTTCCACAGATAGAGACCGACCTCACCACCACATATCTCAGATTCATCATGAGGGTATCCACCACATCAACTGGCTTCCGGAAGACATTGGGTCTTGCTCCATGAGGTACAAGCCAGGTATTATGGGGAGTGTCATTTCAATATTTGAGGAATTTGAGTTTGTTTCATTTAAAACTACTTTTAATGTCTGCTTGGAAATTATGCTCTTTTCCCTGTTTCACTTTGGTGGTTGACATTGTGCCCTAGTAATTGGTCACAATTATGGATAGGTTTTCTACTGGAATGTCTTCTAGACAATTAATTATGCCATTCTCGACCATACTTTTCACTTTCCACACTTCATCCCCTCATCTCCTTACATTTTGAGATTTTAGGGTATACTGACCCTAGAAGGGATTGCCACTCATTTAATGGGAAGAAAGGGTTGAAGGCCCAGAGGATTATAGTTGGAAAAATATAAAATCCAATCACGAACCTTCTAGATTCTCTCCCAGGGATCTCGAGGACAATGAAATGTCTCTCATAAGAAAGTGATGGGACCCATGAAAAGTAACTAATACAAAATTCCGACCAAGGTGGAGCATGTGTGGGAACTTTTCTTCATGCTTAGATAGAAGCTCCACACATTGTTTTCAACTTGGGGAAGCATGATGTGACCATGGTAGAGTCAAGGTGGCCACTATTTTTCAGACTTAGGTAGAATCCCCACCTCGAATTCAACTTGGGAACATCTTAAAAGAGCAAAAGAAAATAAATGGGTTTGGAAAAAATATGCATTGAAAACGAAGGTGCACCACACCCTCTACAAAGCAACCCATAAATCAGATACTACTGTCCCTTGTATGTCATGAACCCCATGCCCAATAGTATTTCCCCCATCCATGTCACTTTTTCCACATGTCTTAGTGAGGGGCCCACTTTGGAAACACTCTTAAACTTGAGGTACAATTCACCCAATAGGTCACTTTGTCAACCTTCGCATACCTAAATTTGACAAATTGCATAGGGTCTTTGACCAATGTTTATTTTGATGAGGTGGTTTTGATGTACATGCTTAGATGGCTCTTTTAATGATTTGATTTACTTATCATGATGCATTTGAATTGGGATCCTTGGAGGGTGTATTAATTGTCTTTGTAGGATCTAGTTGGTGGATATATTTGGAAGAACAAGCCTAGTTTAGGCTTCCTTGGGGCTTGAATCCCACACATTGGATACCATGGCCCATGCACTAGACAATGATGCTATATTTTGGAGGCCAAATAAGACACCATGGAGGACCTCACCCAACCCTTTGCTAGCCCAATGATTTGCTCTTGAGGACAAAATGTCACATTTGAGGAGCCTGACGTCACCCTAGGGCTAGGGTTGTGGTGTGGTGTTGTTGCTGCTTGACACTTGACATGTTTTGATGGGAGAAGGCTTGCCTTGGAGGAGGAAGACCTAGTGCATGAGAGGGGGGCTCTAGAAGGCCCAAAAAATTCCACTTTCCACTCCAATGACTTGCATAAGGTGTCAAAACATCACCCTAGAAGAGGGATGACGTCACTTTAGGGTTTCTATTGTGCAATTTTTAATTATAAATTTGAATTTAGCTTGTAAAGGGGCAAAGTAAGAGTTTTTGACCCCTTACTTTGTGGTTTACCCTAAAATTAAGTGGATAAACTTTTCTAGGAGGATTTGTATAAATAAATATCACTTCTATTTCATTATCACCATAACATTTTTTGGAGAAGAGACTCCTTGGCTGAAATTTGCACCCTACTTGGGAATTTTTACATATCTCTCTTGTCTCTTGCTCTTGTAATGGTTTTACTTTGCCTATTGGATGGATGGATGATGTGCTATCTCTAGTGGAGGTCTATTTCTTTCTTTATGGTGGATTTTCTTGGTTAAAAAGAGGTTTATCTTATTAATGCTTGGACTAGGTAAGGAATCTTTATTGCTATTGCTTCTTTTCTTGGTTGCAAGGTTAATTTGCTTAATATTTTGGGGAGTATAAGTGCATAAAATCCCACTAAATCCATTATATTTGTCTTGGAATACTTTGTTGCATAAGGAAATCCTAGGAGGAGTAAAAGGGTTTACACCGTCCTAGGTTTTTTCCTGGCTAGCTTAGCTTGCCTTGGGGAGTAAAAGGGCTTACACCCCCAAGGAAGTAGCTCAAATAGCTCCTTAATTTTTGATACTCCACAACCCAATAGTTAAAGGTACTATTATTCTTGCATTGGAGAAACAAAATCATTGCATTGGGATACATGAAAACACGAGATGTTGTAATTTGCTAAGTTGGAAACTTTTGCTTGTGCTTAAGGCTTGTTTGGTCCACTAGGGCATCTCAATTCTCCAAGTATTTGTTGTTGTTGTAGTAACTTTATGCTATATCCATTAGGGCTTCAACAAACCCCTCTCTACTTTGATTATAACTCACTTTTCAACCGTCAAAAGTTGTTAATAAATTGCCCCTACAATCTACTAGCTTCAACACAGTTTTTGGGTGGTTTACTTGCTTGTTTTGTTGGTTGAAAATTTCTGTTGTAGAAATAGTTTGCTACAGCCATAAGGCTAATAAAAAATCTCTGCAATATTTGTTTATAACAACCTTGTTTTACTACTAAAGTCTTGTGCTTTCATACTTGATTTATACTAGTGATTGTTAGCTTATCTCTTGCATCATTTACCTGAATTTTAGCATCTTGTTAGCAACTTTAATAATCATTTATTTGCTGATATATATCTCTGCTGACTGCTGCAAATAGGGACAACAATCTTCACTTGCTTGTCCACCTAACCATACGCTTGCATACTCGTATTTTCTTGTGTCTTGGGCAAGTACAATCATCTTCTGCAGGTACTCAAGTTTCTTGGCAACCATTGACCACTTCTGAGACTCATTTCCAAGATATCTCCCACTTAGTATCTTGACCTATAGGGGAATCACTTCCATCGTCTCACTTTACATCTCAATTCCCCCTAGGGTCACCTGGGACTCCCCATTGTGTTGGATTCTTCCTTCACTAAAGCGAGGGAGGGTTTATATGAGGTGGTAGTGGGTAAACTCTCCCACAATTATCGCCATCCCATGGATTGGGTTGGACTTTTCCCAATCTACAGTTTGCGTGATAATAGGTCCAATGAAATATATTGTATTTTTGTGGCTTATGCTCAAGGCAAGATTTTCACGTGGGACATATTGCAATTAAGGGGTAAGATGGGACCATGTATGTGCTATTTATGAAGAGGTAATGCTGAAAGCAATACTCATCTATTTCTGAATTTTCCCTTCACTCGCCAAGTATGGAGTGAAATCGAAAGTCAACTGCACTTGAATAATTTATGAGACAAGATGGATGAATGTTTTTAGGAATATTGTTGTAGGAGTCAACTGAAGTTATACATGGTACTATCTATTTTGGTTTCTTGGGGGATCTAGATGGCTCGTAATGTGATTATTTTTGAAGATCAACAACACCCTACCTTCAAAGTTTCTCAACAATCATTAGCCCCACTTTCTTTGTACAAGCCAAAACAGTCTTAGAAAAAGGCTTGGTTGGTAATTGTGGAAACCATTAATAGGTATACCCCTTAGAAGTATTTTGATGGGGCCTATCAAGGACAAGATCACATTTGTGGCC
>ML841840.1:21896-62174 GCA_009831015.1 Picea engelmannii
GGCCCTGAAGATAATTAAAGAAAAGAATTACAAAATAAGAAAGTGTCAGGTCGGCCCTAATGTTAAAAGGAAGTGACATAAATGGTATAAATAAACATCATTATACATTCATTTTGATAAAAGTCGAATTTTAGAGAGAAGAAGAAGTAAAAGAAGGTTGGATTTCAAGGGAGGATGAAGTCTTTTGGTGATGTGTTCTAAGGTATGTTATTTTCAGGTCATCTTCCCATTTTTTCCATAACTTTTTTTCTAGAACGATTCAGATGGTGAAATCGCTATGGTATTGAGAAGACATATCAAGGTACCTCTGGTAAAAATTTCATCTCTTTATTCGCTATAATTATGGAGATACACGCTGTGGAATATAGGGTTTGTGACCAGTCCTGAAACTAGTCAAAAAATAGGTGTTCTGGGTAAAACAGTCATAACGTTTTCATACAGACTTCAAATGCAGTGGGACCACTTCCATTGGAAAAAGTACAGACTTTCGTTTCTTTTGTACGAGGTTCAGAATCAGATGTTAAATATTGAGCGTGGGGCATGCTGTACAAGTTGGGTCTTCTGAACAGACCAGAATTGAATAAAGTTTTATTATCTCTCATATATTCTTGGGTGGAAGGAAGGGGCAAGGATAGAGAGTTCAAATATCTCTTGATATTGGAGGATTGTATCTTCCTCTTGGAGGTTTATCCCTCCCTTTACATTTGGAAGCTGTAGCTACCTTTGGAAGTCATTACTTCCCTTGAACAAAAACTATTGATTACTTCTCATATATATTGTGCATGGTGTATTGTGGTGTATTGGTGTAACTCTTATACTATTGTTCATTTCTCATTGGATATAATTGAATGGTTTAAGTATAAGTTGGACATTTTTTTTAAAGTGTACTTGATACTGATTCACCCCCCTCTCAGTATCAACACTTTCCCCTTTTTTACACAGTTGGGTTATACCATATTTTATCTTGTATCAATCCCACCTATAAGAGAAAATACAAAAAGAGAACTTTCAAATTGAAGAAGGAGATTTCATAGGAAGACATCATGTCAATCACTACGTAAAGACCATTGATTAATTCATTGGATCGCAAGATTTGGAGAACAATTCCACCAACGCTGCAGAGTCTAATTAGGCCTCGGTGGCGGGTTTGGTTCGTACTGTTGAGTTAAAGGGATTTAGGACCCATCAAAACAAATGGCACTAGAAGGAGGGCCTAAAGAATGAATGGATGACAATGTTTTTTACAGAATGTTTCACACAACCTGTAGATTCAAAATAGCACACATGCATGGCTAGTCATTCCCAATATAGCCCACACACACTTAGTACTCCTTAAATGAGTAAATCACCCCAACAAGAGGAAGAAAACATATTCCATGAGGTTTCTTATGCTCTTCCTCATGAGGAGTTGAACCAATTTAGAAGAATCACAAGAACTTACGCCCGACAGATCAGGGCATTGTCCTTAGCTTTGTTACTCCCTCGAATAAAACAAGTAAGAATACCAATAGGTTGATACCCCCGACCAGGATTTTGTGGGATAATAGAAGACCTGATAGATTTCTATCTCACCGAAATCGAACATCCTCTTAATCGAATCCCCAAAACTCCATCCAGAAACTGCTCTGAGCCCAACGAATTTTCCAACAAGGAAGGGTTTAACTCAAAACACTTATTTCAAGATCAGATGACATGGAATATAAAAATGATCATAATGAACAAAGGGGAAACCCACCTCAGAATAATCAACCTTGGTTGGACATAGATTCTCTATCCATCCCTGGATGAGTACATAACCCTACCCAACATCTAGAAACGTTACTCCCTAAGTTTGAACCTGAAACCTCAGGATTTCCTGAAGACCATATCAAGAAATTCATACGAGCTATCAGACTAATGAATGTCCAACATGAAGACGTAATATGCAGGATTTTCCCCTATAATTTTGATAATTCAACCTCCATGTGGTATTTTAACTTACTTGTTGGATCTATAACCCATTGGATGAAGTTTAAAAATTATTTTCTAGAAAAATTTGCAGAAGAACCCACTACAAGAGATTTGATGGCCGAATTGTTCGCCGCCACCATGAGTTCAAAGGAGAAGCTGAAGACTTTAATGAAAGGTTCACCACTATCCTGAACAAATTTCAACCCAAATCTAAATGCACTTAGGAGTTGAAAATCGAAGTATATGATAATGCTCTCCCAACTTCTATTTCTATGTTTGTCAAGAGGGCTGCCAAAACAACCTTAGACGAGAATTTTGAAGAAGCCAAAAAAATAGAATTTCAAATGAAGGGATTTAAAGAAGGCCAGGTCTCACTAGTTAAGAAGGAAGTTCAAACTCCTCCCAGGAGAGAAATCCTATTGACTAGACCCCCAGGGAAACAAATAGAACAAGGTCCTGAAAAAGGAAGAGGAGACATAGAAGACCTACAATGCATGGTTAAGAAATTGTCAAACAAAATCATAGACATGAAAATAAGTGCAGGGGAAGGAAACCCACAAAAGAGGCCCTATAAACCCCTTTTAAAAATAAAGCCATCGTTCAAAGTGATTTAACCCCCCCCATCCAACTTAAACATCGATCTAAGAAACGTAGTATCTAACTCTTTTTGTACCTATCACCAAGAGAAACACTCTAAAGGAGACTACCCACAATGGGTGCATTCCATGAATTTGATGGCCAACCAGTTTCTAGATGAAGTTTCCTTAACCAAAAAATAAAGCGTCTCAGCTATCAATATTGTCGATCATGAATAATTTGATCCACCAGAAGAAAAAACCATGTTGATATGGGACCCTGACCTACCAATTCCTTTCGATGACCTATTTGAGGTTCAAGAACCACCCACAGAGGTCATGGTTGTGCAAACACGAAGTAGGGGTCAACTTGTCTCAAATGAAATTACTACGACCCAAACTTCGGGAGGAAAACCATCTCCCGATCACCCAAAATCACCTTTTTTCCCTCTAAGATATCCTATAAACATCCATACATGAGAATCACCCAAGCTAGACTACAATATAGTAGAATATTTGAAAAAGTTGAAGGAAAATATATCAGTCATGGACATGTGTAGAATCCCCCAACAAAAGGATGTTTTGTTACAAGCATTGAAATAAGTAGAAAATCCCACAATAGACATTGACCAAGGAGAAAATCAAACTTCGACAGATCTAAAAAATAAACCAATTGTGAAGGCCTGCTCTGAAGAAAAGAAGGGAAAACCTTTTTTCCCACCATTCCTTTTGACATTTGAAGTCTTCAACAAAAACCTCCATAATATTTTGGTTGATGCAGGAGCATCCTCTAATGTTATGCCTTTATCTATATGAAAACAATTAAGCACAATCCCTCTCAAAAGTGATAAACATGTGATATAACTAGACATAACCCAGGTAAAAATTATGGGATAACTTAAATATGTAATGATCAGAATGGAGACTCACCCGAAATTTGTTCAAGTAATTGACATCATTGTAGTAGATATCCCATAAGCTTATGGATTTCTATTGATTTGATATTGTTATGAGAAGTCAAACGGATAATTTAGTACAGATTGGGCTCACCTTTGGCTTCCATTAAAGGGACACACTAATATGATCAGAATCGATAGGGAAATATATCTAAAACATATTGTCACCAACCTAGAAACCCCTAACGAACCCTCATCGATAGATTTCGCCATGCTAGAAAAGTATTCCTATGACTTTGATTTCGGGAATTTCTCCCCCCTCTCATCTGATGTTCCTCTTACTAAAAATTCCAAAATAAGTTTTCAAGAAAATTTTCCAACGACGGCAGGAGAAACCCTCTTCTATCGGGAACCAGTGTTAGAAATCATAAAACATATATAGGAAAAGCAGTAAAGTGGTATAAAAAAAGGATTTCACGGTTTTCTCTCACAAATGTGGACCTTATACTTCGATGGATCTCAATCACAAGAAGGGTTAGGGGTAGGGTACATCCTCATTGATCCAAAAGGTAAATGAATTTTCCTGTCTAGTAGCCTAGAATTTGAATGCACAAACAACACCCCTGAGTATGAATCTCTAGTACAGGGGATAAATAAATCCATAGACTTAAACGTTGAAGAATTGAAGGTTTTCATAGATTCTGAAATCATTGTTAGACAGGTAAGGAACACTATACATTGTAACTCTCCCAACCTAAGAAATTACCCACAGGAAGTGCACAGACTAATAGAACATTTTGAAGCCTTCAACATTACATTGATCCCCAGAACAAAGAACACTCTCGTTGATTCTTTGGCCACTGTTGCCTCAAGGTTATCCCCTCTAGAAGACTAAAAAACTTTTTGATTCACTATGGAGCTACTCTACAAACCATCGGTGCCTAATAATATTTCTAATTGGAAGGTCTTTAAAGGGGATGAACAAATCATAAACGTTTTGACCAATCAAGATAATTTTAAAGACTTGTCTATTGATGATGAAGTATTCCAAGATCAATTAGTAGAAACTAATTCTCATACAGATCAACCGACTAAAAAACCAAGGTATCACATGATATCGAAGGGAGTGACCAATTTAGAAGACCTTTTTGACCTAAGGGAAAAATTTAAAGGGCCGAAGAACACAAAGACGGGGATTTATTGTCCCATGCATGAAACTATAAATCTAGGAACCCCGAAAAACCCCAAGAATATAAATCTTTGCAAGACAGTATCTAAAGAGGAAAGGAATTCCTATCTCAAAATTTTTAGACAATATCAAGATGTTTTTTTATGGTCCTACCGAGATATGAAAACTTATGATACTCATATCATTCAATACAATATCCCGTTAAAGCCTGAAGTGAAACCCTTCCAACAAAAGATCTGGAAGTACCACCCATATCTGGAGCCTCTCATGTTTCAGGACCTAAAGAAACTACTAAATGCCAAGATTATCTTCCAGGTTAGACACTCAGTATGGGTAGAAAATTTGGTTCCTGTGAGTAAAAAGTCTGCGGAGATCCCCTTATGCGTAGATTTCAGAAAGCTCAATAGAGCTTTAGAAAAGGACAACTGCCCAGTCCCAACAATGGAGAAACTCATGAAGATTGTGTCTGGTTGTGAGATTTTCTCCTTGCTAGATGGTTTTTCAGGTTACAACCAAGTTCTAGTTTCAAAGGAAGATCATTTGAATACTACCTTATGAACCAAGTGGGGAACCTTCACTTATAAATATATGTCGTTTGGGTTAATCAATGCAGGGGTGACCTTCCAAAGGGCCATGGTCGTAGTGTTTCGAGGAATAATCAATAAATGTGTATTAGTCTATTTGGATGACATAATTGTGTATTCAAGGAACATAGAAGATCACATCCAACACTTAACCCAGATTTTCAAAAGGTGTAGAAAATATAGTATATCCTTAAACCCTAAGAAAACTATTTTTGGTGTCGAGGAAGGTAAATTGCTAGGACATATTATATCTCAAGTAGGAATTCACATATACCTAGAATGGATTAGGGCTATATATCAACTTCCATTACCCCACAACAAAAAGGATATGCAATATTTCTTCAGGAAAATCAATTTTGTAAGAAAATGCACCCCCGATTTCGATGAAACTATTAAACCTTTAGAAAAAATTATCCAAAAAGATGTTGAATTTAAGAGGGATGATGAACAAAAAAATTCCTTCAGAAATATTAAGGCTGCAATATCTCAAGCCCTAGTATTGCGAAGCCCCGACTTTGGCAAAGATTTCTTCCTCTACACTTTTTCTTCTGACCAATCGTTAGCTGCAATATTGACTCAGAATGATGATGACAACAATGAGACCCCAGTCTCCTTTATGAGCACTAATATCCAAGAGGCTGAACTAAATTACCCTGCTATAGAAAAATGGGATTATACATTGTACAAGGCAGTGAAACACTTCAGATATTACATCCTTAATAACCACACCAAATTCATTGTGCCTCACTCCGCAGTCTGATCCCTATTCACTCAACATGAGATGGGGGAAAGAAGAGAAAACTAGATGACAGTAGTCCAGGAATTTGATCTAGATATAAAACCTCTTAAATTGGTTAAGGGACAATGGTTATGCAAACTGGAAGCTGAAGCCCAGGACCAAGTAAATGAAGACCCCAGATGGGAGAATGAATTAACATTGTGGTGTGGTGAAGCGCCATATGTCTCCCTAGGGAAAGAGTCTTGGTATGAGAAACTGACTTATCTCCTACATCATGGGACTTGCTGAGAAAACCTAAATCCTAGGAAAAGTAGAGCCCTCAGGTTAAAATCAACACAATATCGCCTCATCAATTTGGTTCTCTTCCGGGTTAATTATGATGGGGTAATATTAATATGTATCGAACGTGAAGATGCAGACAAAGTTCTGAAGGAGCTCCATGATGGTCATGTGGGTGTAAATTTCGTGGGAAATACCACTGCTCACAAAATACTGAGAGCTAGCTATTATTGTCCTACTCTATTCAGGGACTCTCACACGTACGCTAGAAACTGTAAAACTTTCCAAATAAGCACAGGGAGGGAAAATAGAGCAGTTGTCCCACTCCAACATGTGGTCATTTCCAGGCCATTCGAGCAATGGGGGCTAGATATCATAAGATAAATTACACCAAGTTCCTCAAAACAACATAGATACATGGTGATTTCCAAATACTATTTCATGAAATGGGTAGAGGCCACCCCTCTGACTCATGTGAACGAAAGGGTGGTGATCCAATTCATAGAGAAATAGCTAATTACTAGGTTTGGGATGCATTCCATCCTTGTATTTGATAATGAAACTTACTTTTCTTCCACCTTATTAACAATTTTTTCTCTAGACAAAGGAATCATAATAAGATACTCTGCAAACTATTATCCACAAGGAAACAGAGTGGCAGAATCAACCAATAAGAACCTAGTGAGGATATTAAAGAAAACAGTTGTAGACAACCAGAGGAATTGGCACAATTCACTCCATAATGCCTTATGGGATGATAGAGTAACACCCATTGAATCCATAGGAAATTCCCCATACTTTCTGGTATATGGATAGGAAGCCATTCTCCCGAGCATGCTATATCTTCCATCTCTTCAGCTTGCCCAAGATTCTAGAAGACAATCCTCATTGATTATACAACAAAGAATTGATACCCTCCTCGTGTTGGAACAAGAAAGGGAGAAATCAAAATCAAAATTCATAGCTCATTAGTAGATAGTTAAAAGGTGGCTTGATAAACATAAGGCCAAAGAGAAGAATTTTGAGGTAGGATACTTAATCCCAAAATGGGATAGGGGAAATGAACCAAAGGGAAAAAATTCTAAGTTTCGGAATCTATGGCTCGAAACTTTTCAGGTAGCCAATAAAATTGGGGTAGGCACGTATCGGTTGTAGAATTTGAGGCGGGAGCCTGACGCTCTCCCGGTGAATGGCCAAGCCCTAAAACAATATTTCCATTAAAAAAAAATGTGTGTACATTCACGATGTTTTGTTTCGATTGTGGAATGCATTTTTGTTTTTGTTTCTTGATACAGTAATTCTTTGATTTTGAATATTGTGTTTAGAAAGACAGTGGTTGACGTTAGATAATCCAAAATACAAATATCATAGTTTAATAAGTTAGAATAAAATGATTATTAATTTAGGATATTAAATTAATAATCTAGAACATTTGATTAATAAATGGAGACATTTAGAAATAAAGTATTGTTGTAAAAGATACGAGTCTAGAAAGGTGTAGTATCGTAGCCTCTAAATTAGGAGTATAGTTAGAAGATTGTTAAGATAGAATTTATTGTAAATGGACACCTGTTTATTTAATAAGTGATCCATAACTAGAGTTTGTTAGGAAATTTAGCTTATATATAGCTCATTGCAAGAGTGTTGACTTGTTCAGGTGTAAACTCTTGCAAATTCTCATATGTAATTTTTTTTCCTATTTAATAAAAGTGTGTGTCTGAGGACACTTCTACGATTATTGTGGTATCAGAGCTCCAGTAATGCAACTGATATGAGGAGGAGAATAGATGATGTGAGGAGGTGATTCCATATCTACAAGCCAAGGAAAAACATCGACGCACTCAGTCAATAAATTGGTCAGTTAATTGTTCATTTTTTAAAGGAAAATGATTTTTTTTGTTTCTGCAATTATTTCATTGTTCCGTTGGAAAACCTTGATTTCCATTAGCAAAGTGTATCTGTAAATTGCACTATGCGCTTCGAGATATATTATTTTTTTTAACTCAGCTACTAGCCATGAGAGGCAGACACAACCTCAACTCACTCGTTGTGTTCTGTTAAAGATTTTGTGAAATGAAATATAACTGCATTTTTTTTAAATATATTAAATATAAAGCAGAGATATCACAGACTATATATCTATGTTGTTAAAACGTAATTGAGATAAGGATATCGAGGGTTGAATATTGTGAAAACTTCTCTGCGTCTACAAAATGTTGATGCATGCTCTATGTCGAGAAAATTGCTTTGCGTCCTGTACCTAGTTGGTTGTTGACCAATGCATGGTCAAGATTGAGGAAACTAGAGTTTTATTTTATGAATTGTTCACTGGAAATATGTATTGAAAGAAACCTATTTCTGTGTGTTAAAATTGTGGTCATACTCGATGTGAAAGTGAAGGTTGAGTGAATTAAAATCACCAGATGCTTGGATGTTGCATTTATCTGTTTTTTTCATCTACAAAATTAGTGTATACTTCAACTGTCCTAAACGAATTCAAATCCAGATTCAATTTTTGATGTGGATGTCGTTAAAGGAAAAGTGGTCGTTGCTTGGCATTCCTCGGTGGGTTTTATCACTAGTCATTGCTTTGCAAGTAAAATGAAATTAGAGAATTGGAATAGAATCAAATTTAAGGAGGAATCTTTGTGAAGGATTACTTCAAATATTTCTGCGGCCTGCGTTATTAATCACCGTGGACAAAAGTGGACCTATGTTGAACCCTCATAACAACTTGTTGCTCTGAATGGATGAGGAGATGGATCATCCTATGATCTGGTTGCAAAGAGTCATATGAAGACCCTAAGAAAAGAGCCATAACTATCTGATTAACGAGGGAACTTTCATTTTCTATGCACTAGTCAGAGGAGCAGAAGAGGTACATGGTAGAATTGTGCTTGACATATGTCAATTTTCTCAGGACTAAAAAACCAAACTGTAATTGTCTTTCACAACCTCCCTTTGGGAACTGTGTGTGCTTCTTTTGGGTCAAATGTACATGTTTCAGTCAGGTTTGAATGCATTATCTCTCATCCAAGTTCGAATGTACGATTCTCTCTACTAAACTAATCACCCTGGCCTGATAGTAAAACTTAATTGTTTCCCAAGCTTGGTAACAAATTCAAATTTGATAAGGAATTATTGAAAATTTAAAATCTTGAAGTTTTTTTTTTTGGGGGGGGGGGAGATAACAATTTTGTAACTCAAAGTAATTTTACTTTGAGAGTGGGTGAATTTATTTTAATTTGAAAGAGAATTGTGAGGAGTAAAATCTTGAAAGTTACTTGAAATTTGACTAGAGCCAAGTGCAAAGCTTAGTCATTTTTCTCTTGTTTCAATGACTATATGAGGGTCAAGGCCAAGCCCTGATAGATCATTTTTTTGTGTGATGCATCTGGTGTGTTTCTCATCTTGATATGTTTTTCTTGCTTCTTTTTTGGTGCAAAGATTCAAAACTACAATGTCGAAGTTAATTAATTTGTTCTCTGACTCTGATAAACTTGAAGGCACAAAATCATACAAGACATGGAAATGTCTCATTGAAAGTAATCTCATTTACAATGAACTTTGGCGTGATATATGTAATGAAGATACTAAGCCAAACAAGCCTACAGATGCAGCTACATTAGCAAAATGGGAAGTTAAAAATGCCAAAACATTAGCACTCATTAAATCTTCAGTTAATGATGAGATGTATGTTCACATTGAAAATACTACTGATGCATGGTCTACTTTGAAAATTTTTAAAGATTTATTTGATACTCATCCTAAATCAAAGAAAGTTGATCCTCAATTAAAGTTGCTCCAACAGAAATTGCCAGAAGGAGGTGATTTCCATGAATATATTTCCAGACTTAAGAACATTAAGCAGGAAATACTAAATGTTGGTTTTCAAGCAGCCGATGATAGTTTCATGACCTCAATTTTAATTGTTGGATTGCCTTCTTCCTATACACATTTTTTTGGAAATTTTACAAGTAACTGGAAAGTTAGACAAGATTACGTTTGATGAGCTAAGTGAAATGTTATCTCAACACAACAAAAAATTTGGAAAGAAAAAGCAAGTTGGGGAAGATTTTTTTTTCACAAAGGACAACACAAGTAAATATTCAACTGACAGTTCTAGAAGAAGAGGAAGAGGACATTTTGTACAAGGTCATGGCTGAAGCCAAAGTAGAGAAAACAAATTTTCATATAGGAGTAATTTTCAAGGAAGAGGAAACAGTCAAGGCATAGGGTATTTTCAAGGAAGAAGAAACAGTCAAGGTTGAGGGTATTTTCAAGGAAGAGGAAATAGTCAAGGCAGAGGATATTTTCAAGGAAACAGTCAAGGTAGAGGAAAAACTCCACATAGAGGTCAAAGTAGAGGCAGAGAACAAAATTCAAGCAGAGGAAGAGATTTAAGTCAAATTGTTTGTAGAAGATGTAACAAAGTTGGTCATTATGCAGACGATTGTCGAACATCCATTGATAAAATTTCCAAGTCTCATCAAAACACAACACAGTTTGAAAATTATTGAGTTGATGATGGTTTAGAATATTTATTTACCTCATCTTCAACATTATAGATTTCAACCAATTTTCAAAGTGATTATGATGATGCTTGGATTCTAGATTCAGGAGCATCTCAACACATGACTTTCAGGCGTGACTTCTTTTGGACTTTTCAAGAATGTCATATTAATTCCATCTTTCTTGCAGATAATACCAAACATACTCCTTATGGAAAAGGTGTAGTTAAAGTTAATTAACTTGATATTGGAAAATGGATGATTTCAAATGTATGGTATGTACCAACCTTTAAAAATAATTTGTTGTCTTTAGTCACATTCGACAAGCAGGGCATCAGGTGATTATGTAATATGAATTAGTTAAGATTAATTCAATCAAACAAAATATGAAAATAGTTATGACAAGTTATGAATATGGAAAATTGTTAAGGACGAAAGGGACAATTATTCCAAGGCATTTAGACTTTGCAGAAGCAATAAGTACAAGTATTTCACCTATAAGATTGTGGCATGTGAGATATGGATATCTCAATTTTGAAAGTCTCTCTCAATTGCAAAAACAAGGGATGGTTAAGGGACTTCCAACTTTCAAAAAGGAAAATTCAAAATGTGAAGCATGCATTTATGGAAAACAATGTCGAGAGAGTTTTCCAACAAGTTAATGGCGTGCAAATAGGCGGTTGCAACTAGTTCGCAGTGACGTTTGTGGACCACTAGAAACTTCTTTAGGTGGTTGAAAATATTTTTTACTCTTTATTGATGATTTCAGTAGAATAACTTGGGTTTACTTCTTGAAGGAAAAGTCGAAAGTATTTGAAAAGTTTAAGATTTTTCCTCAACTTGTTGAAAACGAAGTAAAAGATAAGATAGGCACTCTCAGGACAGATAATGGAGGGGAATTCACTTCTAATGAATTCAAAACTTATTGCACAGACATGGGATAAGAAGACATCTTACAAATTTCTACACTCCTCATCAAAATGGAGTCATAGAAAGAATGAATCACACCTTGTTAGATATGGTGAGATCCATGTTAATCTTTAAAAAGTTAAGTTCTACATATTGGGCAGAAGCAATCCATACAACTATCTACTTAAGGAACCGATCTCCAACTGCTGCTTTGGACAAAATCACACCTTATGAAGCATGGTTTGGTTTCAAACCTTGAGTTAAACATCTTAGAGTTTTTGGATCAATATGTTATGCCTTAGTTCCGAAAGAAAAACAAACTAATATTGACTCAAGAAGCTTGAAATGCACAATGATTGGGTACTCTAATGAGAAGAAAGGGTATAAACTTTTGTCCAATGGAAATTTTATTGTGAGCAGGGATGTGGTTTTTGATGAAACTAAAAGTAAGAGTGTTGAAGAAATCAATATTCTTCTTCAAAAGTTAGAAACTAAAGGTAATCAAAGAAAAGGAAAAATGCAAGGTCAATAAAATTCATATAATTGCTATGAACTTGATTTTACTTCATATGAAGATGATACATCCAGTCCATTTACGTCAACAACATCATCTGGGTCTTCCAGTAGTTCATTGGACTCTCCTAGCAGCGACAGTTCATCTGACAATGATTATCCACCTCCAGAATCTTCTACTGATTGACGAACATCAGTTTACATTAATCCAATTTACAGTAATGGAAATCTAGATCCTCAAACAAGTGAACATCAACTACCAAAATGGGTAGTTCAACTTTTGAAAGATGTAAGGCCTGATGAGAATAATAAAACAAGAACAAGGGGATCACACAACAATGAAGGAAATTTGTCCTTCGTAGAAAATGATTTTACTTAACCTTCCACATACAAAAAAGAAGTAAAACATAAATAATGGAAGCAGGCTATGGTTGAAGAGTATCAAGAAATAATTGATAGCAACACTTGGAAACTTGTTGATTGTCCTATAGGTGTTAAACTGATCGGATGCAAATGGGTTTACATAATTAAATACAAACAACATGGAGAAATTGACAAGTATAAAGCATGCCTTGTGGCTAAAGGTTTTGCACAGTAGGAAGGCATTGATTATGAGGAAACTTTTTCTCCTACAGCTAAATGGAATACCATCTGATTAACACTTGCATTGGCTGCTCAGAAAGGTTGGAAAGTTCATCACATGGATGTCAAAAGTGATTTTCTCAATGGATACTTACAGGAAGATGTATATATGAAACAACCACCAGGTTTTGAAATTGCAGGGAAGGAACATAAAGTCAACAAATTAATTAAGGCTTTATATGGGTTAAAGCAAGATCCTTGAGCTTGGTATACCAAAATGGATGAATATCTTAGGAAAGTTGGTTTTCAACGAAGTGAATCTGATGATACTTTGTATATCCGTCAACATGGTCCATATCTGGTGATTCTTGTTATGTATTTAGATGATTTGATCATTATGGGGAACAATGATGATCATATTGCACACATGAAAAAGGAGTTACATGCAGGTTTTAAGATGAATGATTTGGGATTACTTCACTACTATCTTGGAAATGAAGTATTCCAACATCCACATCATATTTTCAATTCTTAGAGTAAGTATGCAGCATAAATGCTTCAACGATTTGGCATGCAGGATTGCAAACCATATCTTACCCCTATGGAACAAAACTTGAAACTTTCAAAATTTGAAGGGGGGGAAATGGTAGACAACACTATTTATAGACAGTTGATTGGTAGCTTGATTTATTTGACAAATAATCAACCAGATCTATCTTATGAAGTCAATATTCTTTCACGATTTATGCAACAACCATGAGACAACCACTGAAATGCATCCAAAATATTTCTTCGATATATCCAAGGAACAAAAGATTTTGGTCTTCTTTACAAAAAGACTAAAATTTTTGTAATTGGTGGATTTTCAGATGCCGACTTTGCTGGAAGTATTGATGATTGAGCATCAACATTAGGTTATTTAATGAACATGGGTTCAGTGGAAGTGTCTTGGAATTGTAAGAAACAAGCTACAGTGGCCACTTCTACAGCAGAAGCAGAATACATCTGAGCATGGGAAGCAACATGTGAAATTATTTGGTTACGCAAAATTTTACAGGACTTGGGAATTTCTCAAACATAAGCTACATCATTATTCATTGACAGTCAGTCAACCATTAAGCTTGCCAAGAATCCATTGTTTCATTCAAAGACAAAGCACGTAGAAACCAAGTATCATCATATCAAATCACTGATTGCAAAGGATTTCATCAAGCCAATTTATTGTCCTTCAAAAGATCAAATCTCCGACATTTTCGTGAAACCTCTTGGAAAAATAAAATTTACTAAGTTCAGGGATGAAATTGGTATCTATTGTAATGTATCTTTGGATCATAGGGGGGAATGTTATATAATCCAAATACAAATATCATAGTTTAATAAGTTAGAATAAAATGATTTTTTGTTTGTTTGTTTGATCATTTTTGCGGGACCTGTTGGCTACGTGATTAACCTGTGGCTTGAGAAATCATGACTCAGGGGAATCTAAGCCTTCAAAATCACCTGGGGATCTCACACGAACTGAGCCACACCAACCCTTAACATGGTTGGATTTTTTGTCCCCGCAGATTTCGAACCAGTGAATTTAACAACACGAAGTGGCTTAACAACACACTCCATCACCGACTGTCCTACACCTCGGGGACAGAATAAAATGATTATTAATTTAGGATATTAAATTAATAATCTAGAACATTTGATTAATAAATGGAGACATGTAGAAATAGAGTATTGTTATAAAATATATGACTTTATAAAGGTATCGTATATTAGGCTCTAAATTAGGAGTATAATTAGAAGATTGTTAAGATAGAATTTATTGTAAATGGACACTTATTTATTTAATAAGTGGTCCATAACTAGAGTTTGTTAGGACATTTAGCTTATATATAGCTCATTGCAAGCATGTTGAGTTGTTCGGGTGTAAACTCTTGCAAATTATCATATGTAATTTCTTTTCCTATTTAATAAAAGTGTGTTTCTAAGGACACTTCTTCCATTAGTTGACCTCAATTCATGCGATATGATGAACTCAGTTCTTGACTCATCGCTCACATTCAACAAAAGAAACACTGGGAGACCTACAAGAATTTTAAAGGAGTTCTTTATCTATCCTGCGCTGATGAAAAACCTTGGAAAGGTGATGAAGTGTATGTCGGGTGCCCTGGTAAAACATTAAGGGAAATATGGTAAACTGGAAAGGACTACAAGCGCCTCAATACAAAGCTATAAAAAAACTCACCTTGACCATCTCATTTTGCAAATAACAAACATCCTCCTCTCCCACTTGCTCAAGGAATTCTGACAAAATAAAATCAATTATATCAAATGAGTGCATAGTAGGAGAGGGTATGCAGATAACTTCAATGGGGATATGGACATTTTCTCACAGCGGAACAAGGTGTGTGACATTGGGGTGACTCCTCTAGGGCTGTGGCCATTCACTGGAAGTGAAGTAATACCATAGCAAGTGAACGATGACAACTAAAAGGCCTGGTGCCAATGAATTATTTACTTGAGTCTTGTCAAAGTGGGCGTGATTCAGGGTTACAGGAAACAAAGGTGGAATAAAGGTTGGAAAACCCCACAGGCAGGCCAAGATGCCCCAACAAAGGAATTTCAAATGCAAGGATAAGAGAGGCTCTGATAAAAACTAGTTAAGTTCTTAACTATATTTTTCATCAGTGGAGCCCGAGGTAGGAACAAAGATTATTCTTTCACCCAGTAAGTCGCCATTTGTTGAGCACTCAACACACCCTAAAAAGGCCTCTGTCAAATTTTTACTTTTTGGGTACCACTTGATATTCTGCACTATCTAATTCAATATCATTGTTGAAAATGTTTTGTATTTGCTTATTTTCATGACTCTCATCACCTATTTAGGTTTGTTTGAACTTATGAAACCCTGTGACTAAAAGGCCTTAACACCTGAATAAAGAGTCGACAGCCAAAAAACTTCACCTGATGTGATCGTATTTGGTGTCAGAAAGAATTCAAGTAAGTATAGGAACCATTTGGAAACAACAATTGGCGAGCACCGATCTTTATTGGCATAGACAAAAGGGAGTTTTGATTTGTGTTAAGTTTTTCGCATGAAGATATCTCTGATAACTGATTCCCCTTCGACATCAGTAAAAGACAGGGAGGACAGACGTTAACGAAGAACATAAAGATATCATCAATAGCTGATACCAGATGCACTTTATCGGGATCAGGGGAAATCCAAGAAGATCACAATAAACATGATGATCGTGATAAAGTTATCCCCAATCACCGATCCTCGATGAATTTTAAGCATCGAGACTTTTTTGAGGGAGACGACCGTGAGCGCTTTGGTAGGATTATTGTCTATCCTTAGCAATTTTTCAGCATCGGTAGGAGAAGGTTTTTTCTAGAGTGAATAACTTAAGGAAAATTAATGACTATGATTAATACAAGCGAATTAAGTCACCAGTCTTCAATGCCATGTGTATTTACCAAGTAAGAGGGTCATATAGTCTAGTGCTATCCCAATTTATCCTTGGCCCCCTAAGTCTAAGTCACACCTCTGAGTAAGCATTGTCGCGTCAGCAAGGTACGATAAAATTGATGAGTGTCAGAAATTTTGCAAGAGGTTATCAATGAAAACATTCATAGCACATCCCCTATCCTCAATCCACCCACTGAGAGAGAGACATGATGGGACATTTTAGCATTAGATACGATCAGATTTTGAGAATTTAAGGAGATAATTAACACCCAAACCCACATTAGTTTCTACCTCGTGCACCAATTAGGCAACAACAATTTGAAATCACAGATAGACCAAATTACCACCCACACCTGCGCCATCAACCCACGATGAATTTAAGTTTAAACATATGTGTAAATATGGAGGAATTTTTAATGTAATTACACACATACCTGAATTGAATAGATTATGCAACATGGCAAGATCAACCTTGTTTAAATATCTAAAATCATTGTGAACAAATTCATTTTGCATGTAATTGAATTCTAGAGAGTTTGAAAGAACAGTGTGAGAAACTCAAGAACTGTGATGACCCTTTTGATCATTAGAAGTAGGTTTAACAAAATTCTAAGGTATGTATCCAAGTCTATCAATTCATTAGTTATAATTTTTTTATGGTCATTCATTTTCTTTTACACAGTCTCTGAAATTTTTCTTAAGTTACAGGAACGATGTTGCCAATAAAGCCAACCACCAGATGCTCACTGAGAGCACCAAAGCTAAAAGAACCAAATACAGGTGAAGGTTCTTCCCCAAGGACCGCGAGGAAATTGGAATACGCTCCTAGGCCAAAGCCTATCATCAAGACAACAACAAATAAAGTTTTCATCCAGCCTTCAGCCTTTGGCGATACAGAGGCAAGCTCAGGGTCCAATTTGGTGCTCCCATATTGGGGGGATATATTTAACAGGATCACCTGAGAAGAGTACCCATAATATGTCCCACACAGTGATCCAAATGTAAGGGCACTCGATGAACAAGTATTTTTTAGAACATCCAACAGTCGTATCTACATATGGTGTCAAGAAGAACCCCCAGTTTTCCCTACATAGAGGTTCTTAAATGGATCATCGACCACACAGACAAAAAAAAGTTTCTAATTATTGATGAAAATGGTGAGTGTGTCAGAGTGTTCCTCCTGGTAGAAGTTCATAAATACTACAATCTTAAAGGGGAGGAGCAGCTAAACACAGACTTTGTTGTGAAGTTTTACGAACACCATGACACCAGTCGAGTGATGGCCTCATGGTGGAGGGAGGACAAGAAGTTTACCAACCTGAGCACTGGCTAGTATGGAACATCTAACTTAAGGGAGCCATATGTCTATTTGATGGCTCTCATCTACCGATTGTATGAAGAGAAAGATTTATCCAAGTTTTCAGAGGCATGGATGCCTTTATCATACATAGTTTTGATCATAGGGTGTAGCTTCAACTAAGGATAAACAATCTCCAAGCAACTTATCATCTGTGTGCAGCAGGCCTAGGCGCTGAAGGAAGGGGAAGCACCTGTGTTCTACATAGTGTCATAATTTCTTGATGTCATGTGCACTAGAAACGTCTTCGCTGGCATGAATCTGAGTTGGCATGTTGTAGAGCTCCCGATCCACATCTACTTCAGCGTGCTATGGGAAAAAATGTATAATAAATTATACTCTCTCATCTGCGATGAATTCATCGCCCGAAATCATTTTATTCTCTTTTATAAGGAATTCCCAAGGCTATCGACGACAACCAAAAAAATGATATCCAAGGTAGTCCATTGGTATTTGGATGAGCATGCCACCTACATCAGGGTGTTCGAGGAAACTAGAGCACCACATCTCTTCCCAGCTCATGTCCCAGACCAAATTGTCATAGGATAAATATGCTATCAAACCATCTTGCAAGGCTACAAATCCACCATGTTCAAGGACAATAAATGGGCATTCATACCCTATGGTTTCCATATAGGGTTCTACTTGGTAAAGGATACCTTTCAAGCCAAACAAGAAGGGTTGAGCCAATTCAAGTTAAAATTCCTGACGGGCTGATTCTGCAAGCATGATCCAAAGGGCCTGGTGTTGCAACATGCTTCACAAGTGTCGTCCTACTAGTCGTACACCCATGACAAATTCAAAGATAAAGTCTTCACGGAAAATTCCTAGGACTGGGATGAGGTGGTACAAAGGATGTTCGACCTAAAAATGACCAGGTTTAGGTCCATGAGCTTGGATGAATAGGCAATGAAAATAGAATAGTCGGCTCAAGAAGCTCTCAGATCCAGGGAAGAAATTAGAGCAACATAGGCCACAAAGGTGTAGGGAAGGGGATTGACTATGAAAAGAGAGGCACAATAAAGGGGAATGATCCTAATAGAACATTCATAGTGAGTAATTGATCAGTTGTGGAATGACCTAGACCTCATAGAAATGGAAAGGTTCCCTACCGACAACCCAGTTGAAAGCCTAGTAGGTCCAAGTGACCCAAAGCTAATACAAATTGAAGAAATCGTCGGGTTAGATAAGCCTGAATTTACAATGCCACAGGATGGATCACTAGGGGACGTTTAAACTTAGCTATAGATAGAAAAAACATCAGGGCGAGGAAGTGCACCAAACCCCCTCCACGACTTAATGAAAAATTATGATGGTGAGGAGAGTTTGGAGGTGTCCTTGGTGACTCCGTTGCAAATCACCGAGGAAAAGGATCTTGAGAAGGCATATTCCCCATCTCTCGAAGCTCAAATTTGATGCCTTCCACATAAGGAATAGGAGGTCAAAAGTGTCTTAGACACTCATTTACTCGATATACCAGAGACCCAAGTGTATATCTCGAACGACGAGCTAGGATTGGGTGAACAAAATGAAGAAGTTCAACAGCAGGAAATTGAAATATCATCAGCCAATTATCAAGTAAGTACCGAGCCTACCCCTGATGCTTCAATTTTAGCTGGTAATTTACCTCCCAATGAGGAACAACTAGAGTTCGTACCTTCAGAGCATACGAAAGAGGTTCAAGAACCCAGTCTTGAACAAATATACACTATCGCAAGCTTGGGAAATATGCTTACCTGGGGAGATCAACAAATCCCCGAACTCGTGGATGAGGTTTTTGATATACAATCCATATTCTATGACCAGAAGAGGAAATACATTGTGAAGAGAACCACCAAGAAGAGGAGGTTTACTCTGGATCGCTCCATCCTCATCACCACAGAAGAAAAATTGATTAGCACGGAGCATGCCAAGACATCTGAGCTTATCGACGCAGGGATGGAAATCACAGATGCCACCCTAGATAGAGAGAAAATGGATGAAGAGCAGATGGCCACTACGATGAATGATTTTGAACATCTATGCCATTTGGTGAAATATTATCCGGACACCACATAGGCTGCAGTATTCCTGAGAAGCGAATTCCAGGAGGCCTGCAATAAATTTACAAATGAGAGGCACCTTTTCACTGCAAGGATAGTCGAGTTTCAAGAAGACACCCTCTTGGCACTGGAGACATGAAAGGATATGGAAAGTTGGTATGAGAAAGAAGACCAAGAAGTGGAAATGATTGACTACATTAGCACAGTTTAACAGGGTCGAGATGCTGAAGATCACAACATCCGAGTACTAAGGGAAAGCAGCATCGACCGCATAAAGAAGTCGGTCGAATACTGGGTGAAAATGGCCCAAGAGACTCATTAGGAAGTTAAAGAGAAATGGGTTGAGTGTGAAAAGATCTAGACCAAGATCAACCGAGCGATGAGAGACATCGACCTCCTAGAATTTGGCACACCCGATGACTTTGTCGACTTGCATGACATAGTCAAATTACATATCGAAAAAGACTCATTGTGGGATATGGAGATAACAAAGGTGGAGAACATGGTGCCAGTTCAACTACTATATTTCATGGAACACCTGATCAAGGATCGAACCGTGTTGCAGCAGTTAAGTGCTAGAATAGTCAATTATGGGGCACATGCAGTAGAGATAAGGGAGATCCTTTCGGCCCCAATGGAACAACACAGATTGGCATATGCCAACACATGTCAGGATCTCTTCATCAAATGGTTGAAGTACGAGAAGAGTAATCCACTCAAGTGAAACATTTGATGACTCTTATAAGATTGAGGGATGAAAGCGCCATGTGGCGATGTTTTTTTTTAGTTAGCTTGCACTTTTGATAGTTAGTTTTAGTTAATAATATGTTACAAAAAAAGGGATCGATATGTAGCAAGGGGTTGATGGTTTTTGCAAAGACCCTCATTTTTGGATTGTAAAGAACTATTTCAGAGCTACCTTAATTGAGAAGTCTTGTTTAGGACCTGAGAAAAAGTTTTCAGTTTTTCGTCAAAAGCGTCTATGATTGGATATGAAGAAGAATTATTTCCGATTTTATCTCATGAATGGATGTTGTAATGAGTAAGAGCCTCTGAATCTGTTGATAAGTTATCTAATTCAATATATTTATATTTCTTATCTATAATGATGAAGATTAAATCATTGTGTTAATATGTGATTGATGATTAGAGTCAAGGAAACTATTTTCCTTTCCGTTGTTTATTGCATGTATGTTTTATTTTGATAATCGTATCTCGGTCAATATCTGGAACACTAGCAGGTTAATGTATTAGTACTAGGCTTGTTCTAGCTGTAAGAATCATTGTTTGCATGCTTGACTATGAGGGTTATCCCGAGATCAGCCTTATTCAGTAGTTAAGTCCTTTCCCCTTTGTTACCCAGTTGGTTTATACTATATTTTATCTTGTATCAGTCCCACCTATAAGAGAAAATACAAAAAGATAAGTTTTGAACTGAAGAAGGAACTTTCACAAGAAGACATATTGTCAATCAATACGTAAATCTCGTCGATTAATTGGTTGGATCCCAAGATTTGGAGAACCATTCCACCATTAAATGCTATAGAGTCTAATTTGTCCTCGATGGCGGGTTTGGTTCCTACTTTTGAGTTTAAGGGATTTAGGACCCCTCAACATACCCCTAGGTCGAACCCCAACTGTAAATGTAAATATTTATATAAGTTGAGTTGTTTGTATCAAGTCTTGGAATTATTTTTGTAAACGACTTCCATAATATAGCATGCATATGTGTTTCACACTAAAAGAAGAATTGCACACATCCTAGGATACCACGCACAACAACTTGAGTGCATGATCTTGAGGCTAAGAATCTTTGTGTATATTTTCATGTTTTTGAGGCTGGTGAGCCTAGATACAAAAATGGTATTTTTTCATTAAAAATGTAAATCACACACAAATATTAATGAAAAACACATCACTACAGTAGACCAACAATGTAAAAGAGTATGGATGGATAAACTTCACTAAATAGGGAAAGGGGGATAAAATTTAATGTTGAGGGGCTAAGCTAGGGAGATTAATCCAAAAAGTAATATTATATTAATATTCCTTAAAGTATAAAGTATGGATAATTATTTTATCTTAATTTCTAAGGATTGGGAAAAGTGGGTCCCAGGGAGTTCTCGATGTGACAAGTGTCAAGTTAAGAACATGCATACATATAGTTTAGACTTAGTTCATTTTCCTACCATTCCATCATCATTCACTCACTCCTCCAGTTGTCCTCCATACCTTCCTATTACTGTCACTGTTCTTTCACCTGTACCTAGGAGATGGAATGAAGAAGCGGGTTGTTAGGCCCATGAACGATTCTCTCTAGGTGAGAGAATTGTTGAGAATTGATTTCCTAAAGGTGAAAAACTGCAGCTACATGGCTCTGAGACTTCTTGTCCGACCTATTGTTGAAGCTAGAGAAAGGAAGTGGGAAATCGAGGGATTGTTGAGTAGAGAAGGGGAACACTTCTTGGGGTGGGACAAGCATGTGGGGAATGAGGGACTATAGGATGTTAGTTCGAGTCGCCACCTGTGATAGAGTTTTTTCTACTTTTTGAGATACATCAGCCTAGTTAGGATTTCCTTTACCCAGGTGGATTTTAGCCCCAGATCAGGGGTGACACACTTCCAAGAGTTATAAACAGTGTGGTATAAGGCTGGGAGAAACATGGAAGGTCTGCACGCATTATTATAAGGTTGGGAGGAGCATCAGGGATAAGTGTCAATTGTGTGTTGCATTATTATTTATGCATTTGTTTTTATGGGTTTTTCCTATGTATGTTGCATGTGTATTTCTATTGTTATTCTATATGAATCTATGTAATTGCAGAGTATTTGTATGTTTGAATTTGGTATCAAAGATCAAATTTTTTGTTGGAATAGCCCAATTGGTTGCTAGGGATGCTACAATGTGGTATTAAAGCTCCAAATTTTAGCACTGAGCCTGGATGGTCCGAGAAAGTTGAATCTTGAAGAAAAAATTCACAAAGAATTAATTTCAGAGTGGCCAAATTTCATGTTACAGTGCATCCATGGTAAAAATTAGAAGCAATTGCATGGAATTGGGAAAAATATCCAATTTATGTTGTTAAATTCGTGGGCATTTGGGAAATTTGGCCAAGTGAGGAGATATTGTTAATTCTTAATATTTTTCCTAGAAAATTCAGACTTGGAATTGGTCGAATTTGAAGTAACAAGGAAGCCATGAAAGATGGAGAAAGATTGGTTAAATAAACTCTCAATCCATGAATGAATTTGGGAAGACTTGTAGTAGGAATGTCAACCAGGAGAAAGTTGTTGTTGCAAAGGTTTAATTTGTTTTATCGGAGTGAAATTGAACAAATTTCATAGTTGCAGAATGTCCATGGTGGAAATTGGGTGAAAATTGGGAAAAATCCCCAATTTCCATAGTGGAATTCTCGAGGAATTGATGCACAGAAAAATAAGAGTGTGCAGGTGTGTGCGCTAAAATTTGGTGTTGTTCAGTGCAAAGATTGTGATGTGTGGAAAATAATGGTGTGTAGTCATGCACACTCAAATTGGGTGCTATGCGGTTCAGAGTTGATAAGTCATGAAAAATAATGGCATGCGGGTGCACACACTTAAATTTGGAACTGTGTGGTGCAGAGTTAGTAATGCATGGAAAATAATGGTGCATGGATGTGTGCAGTTAAATTTGGCATTGTGTAATGTAGAGTTGGTAATGCATTAAAAATAATGGTGTGTGGGTGTGTGCACTTAAATTTGGCATTGAATTGTATAGAGTTGGTAATGGGCGAAAAATAATGGTGCGCAGGTGTGCACACTTAAATTGGGCATTGCGTGGTATAGAGTTGGTAATGCATGAAAACTTATGGTTCATGGGTGTGTGTACTTAAACATGGTGCTACATAGAGTGAAGTTGGTGAAGCACGGAAAAATAATAGTGCATGTATGTGCACACTAATTTTTACGACTACATAGTGCAGATTGGGTGGCACATGCATAAAATTGGTGTGTGCGGTGTGCGTACTGATTATTGGAAGAGTGCAGAGGAAATTTGTTGGTGCATGTGAAATATTGGTGTGCAGTACGTGCATGTTGAATATTCACGCCTGTAACTTACCCAACCATCCACAGGCCAGGATATGCCACTTAAACCAACCACAACACACCCAACCACCCACAGGCGAGGTATGGTGTAGTCCAAGGACTCACTTCATGGTGAGTTATCTCATTTCGAACGACCTGTAAGTTAATTAAGAGACATGAAAACCACATGCGGAAATAAATATTCATGCCACAACTTAAACTAAGCCATGCACATCGATAACCATGAAGCATGCATGTTCTGAACATTAGATTAAAATATAATTAAATACATAGCAGAATAAAACATACACAGGTAAATAACCCTATGTTGGCCCTTAACCAAGTTTTAAGGATCCTTGGTCATGTTAGACCTATTTTTGGGACTTTGACAGGTTGTTGAAGGTACAACGCAAGACAAAGAGGAGATCATGGGATCTCGGCCCCTTTTTAGGGATTTTTTGGATTTGGTATTATGTAACGGGTATGGGGATGTCAGCCCATGGGTTTACCCATGCTTCGGCCCAATTTTGTGATGTATAAATAGATTCTAGGTGATGTAGTGCGTATGAATGGCTAAGTGAGAATGACAAGTCAGTTGTAAGTAGTGTTGAGTGCAAGTAATAGTTGTAATTTCTTTGTGCATGTTGTGTGAGACTTGCAAGGCTAAGTGCAAGTGACTGTAAGAGACTATATGTAGTCTTTGTGATTTAACCTAGCTTTGGAATGGAGGATCTAACGAAGAGTGCGCAAATCTTCTATCCTCTATGAAGTTCATCTGAAGGCTCTATGAATGTAAGAAGATTTAAGAAAGCTAATAAAGAAGATGAAGAGTTAGTGGACGTAGCCCCAAGGTGGGGGTGAACCATGTACATCCTGTGTTGTGAATGCTTTGTGCGATGTATTGATGTATTGATGTATTTACTTGCTTAGTTCTTTGATACAGATGAATGATAGGTAGATCTGTTGTTGCTTTGTGCTTAATAATGAGAGAACATGTTGGATTTGACATGTGTGAATGTGATTAGTGCTTGAATCTGCTAGATATGATCTATTTCATCATGCTAAGTGTTGCTAGATGCTAGATTTGGTTGAATATTGCAATGCTCTGTAATTAGGGATTTACTTGCGAAGTAGATATTGGTTAAACATTGATGAACTGTATTGCTAAGTGCGTTTTCAAGGTGTTACAATCACATATATGTGTCCTAGCTAAGGTTATAGACACTAGATTCCTGCAACCACCCCTTCCTCTACCTTGGGTGAGAATTCATCTGCTTCATAGGTGTTTCAGAAAGGGTCGGTAGTTAGGGTTTTGTTGGTGTGTTGTTGTAGCTTTGAACCCTGGGTCTGCCCCTATGCCAACAAATGGTTTCAATGTCGGGACCTAAAACTGTGATTTTTGGGAACTGAGGAAAAATAAGATCTATGCGAATATCAGACTTGAAAATGTGATTGTTGGGAACTGAGGAAAAAGAAGCTATGTGAAAAGATCGGACCTGAAACTATGATTGTTGGGAACTGAGGAAAACGGAGCTTTGTGCGAAGATCTTACCTGAAACTTTGAAATCTCCATGTGTAGATTTGTTTCCCTAGTGCACAACATCCTACTTAATCTGTGAAAGATTTGTGCTAAGAAAATAAGTATGATCTAAAGAGAAGAGGTAAGATCTGAAAATCTTTGTGCTTTGTTAAAGGTAAGATAAGTGGAAATTTTTGTTTCAAAAGTATGGATATGGGTATGTTTGATAAATTTTGTCCTAGCTTGAAAAGTAGGGGGAAACTAGATGAAAAACGATTTGATGTGAATAGATCTGATAAGAATAGTGAAAAATATGTTATACCTATGCATAGAAAGAATGTTTGGACTAACAAATGGATGCAGGATCCTAGAAATAATATTTTGCAGGTTAACTACTATGATCCTAGTGTGCTTTATAGGAAAGGTTGGGGATCATTTAAGAGAAAGAGAGGATTAACTCTTTTTTACAGTTGTAGAAGACTGGGTCATCTGGCTAACGAATTTCCTGTTAGAAGACTGGGTCATCTGGCTAACGAATTTCCTGGTAGAAGACCTAGTTGTCTTTGTTGTAAAACTATGGACCATGAAGTTTTAGATTTCCCTAAAATGATTTCTAAACTTAAAAGAATGAATATGGAACAAGTAGACCCTAAGAAAGGTCAAGAAACTGAGATCATGACAGAACCCCAGAAACAATCATAGATTGTATTACTGCAAATGAAAGAAACCCTGAATGACCACCGACATATCAACTTATTAGAGATCTTCAAACAAAAAGAGTGCATAGAAGCAAGGATAGGATACTTCGACATTGACTGTGATCTGGATGAAGAAACATAGGTGAATGTCATGACAAAAAAGACTTGGGAAGTTGTAGGAAATATTTCTATGATTCCTTCATTGAGAGGAATAGGATTATTTAGAGGAAAGTTGATAAAACTATGTGAAAGACTTACCCAAATATCTATGAGTACCCATGGAAACTTAAAAAAAGAAGAATTTGGAGTTGTTAAATTTATTGAGAACAATGCCCCATTTGCTATAGTACTAGGAAAACCTTGGATTGAAAAGGATCGGGCCAAAAGGAAAGAATAAGAAGCCCTAGAGCAGAAGAAGCAAGAATTAAAAGATTGCATGACTAGGAGGATCGCACAGTTGATTGAAGAAAAAGAGAATAGATCGAAGCTATTTAGAACCAGAGACTTGGCTACCAAAGTTGAAATAACCCAAGAAGATTCACAGAAGACTGAAGCATCTTCCCTAGATAAAGAAGAAGTATTTCCCTCGAATCTTAGGAAAGAATCTGAACAGTACGAAGTTACTATGCCAAAAGAAGACAAGAATCAGAATGGAAAGAGGAATAATGAGATGAAGATCACCAGGAAAAAGGCTATAAATCTTAGTAAGAAGAGAGAAAAGATTGAAAAGTTACATAAGGTTCTAGAGGGAACTTTGCAGAAGGAAAATTTGCAAAATAGGAACTTCATCAGGATATTAGAACAACGTCACATGGCACTTCGCCATGGCGAAGCAATATAGTCGTTGGGAATAGTATAATCGTTATACTGACGCTGCGAATGGTTAGAATGACATTTATGGCCAGGAATCTCGCCATCAGACCATTGGGACCGCTTCATAATGAACATAACTGAATTAATTAAGGTCTCTTGTCCATTGGAAAGATCTGTTACGGTGTTTCCTACTTATTCCATCGACTGTTGCACATAGAACATTTTTGAGAATTGTATCAGAGAGAACTAATTTCTACTGCATGATTAGTAAGATTGACACTAGTTCTACTATTTTGTGCATTCATTCATCCATCCAATCTAAGAGTGTATGTCATAAGAGCTGAGCGTCGTGGAGAAAATCGTCGAAGAATTTCTCTTCTATCTCATGGTCGAGAAGGTAATGTCCGCAAGTATTCAAGTGTCATCGACGAGGGGAGTGCAAGCCTCTCTGTCGACCACTTGTGGATCCAAGCCATCTCGAGTCGTCATAGAAAAGAGAACCAAGCACAGAGATGACCTAGCAAATGCGAAACGGATCCCGACCATATTTCTCGACTACATCCCACCTCTAGCCAGTGCAGTGGCTCTTGATAGTGTGCCAAGAGATTTTGAGTACACCATGGTTACTGTGTACCTCCCGAAGGGGATACACACAATACCAGCATAGCAGGACAAGATCGTAACGTTGAAGTTCAGAGACTTCAATCTAGGAGACTGCAAGAACCATAGTATGCTCACCCCATATAAATACTTGACTAGGATGAAGGGGAAGAACTCGAAAATAATCCCCCAGCCGTGGACGATGAACCTCGCGCAGTCCACCCTATTGAATGTAATGAAAATCCCACACTTTGGAAGGCACCAGAAGGTTAACGCCTGTTTCAAGATCTTACTTTCATGTTACCATGGCGACTACTTATGGCTAGACCTCCATATCATAGTTGATCTGACGTTGATCCATAGGATCACTAGATTGAGTATGCAAGGACCCGACCCGCAGGAATTCTATCCAGGAAAATACACAGTTCACACGTTAACACAGAAGATCAAGGATACCTATGACGATATTGAGAAGGGGACGCGAGGCTACAAGGTAGCCTCCATGTAGAATGGCACAATGCTCCTAGCATGCCAATTAATTAAAGGAAATATTGTAAGGAAGAATAGAACCATGCAGGGCACAGGATTTGTCGTTGACCTCGCAGGGAAATGTGTAGAAGGCCTACAGATGAACTAGGAAAAGTACCTAGCTAATCAGTTGGAATTGGACTATCGTGAAGCACAGGATCAGGGCTACGAATTCCACTTTAGCTGGCTCCTGATCATCATCATGTTTGTTTATTGGGAGATTCCGGAAGGTGCGACCTTCCCATATATTGAACCGTTCGATTTTCTCATTGTGAAGTTCATCATGCTCAAGTACTCGAGCATCATGGGAAAACAGTGGCAGTCGAACGTAGTTTTTCACACATATTATCTCTAGCTAAAGAGAGCCATTGAAGCTAAACCTCACATAACGTCAAAATGCCTACAAAGGTTCTAACCCCTTATGAATTTTCGCACAGATTGACACTTCATCTATATTACTGCGTGAGCAGACAATCTTAAGGAGGAGATTCATTCGTACTACAAGCTCACAGAATAGGACCTCGAGGAGATCACCAAGGACTGGTCAGTAGACCTCCTTATCTCCGCTAACCCTACAGAGATATCTGACCCAAAACTTGACAGCTTGGAGGCCGCTCATAAGGAACATGACACACCTGAACCTAGCAGAAGGAATAAGACCGAAGAAGTCCAAGACTTAAGAAGTGCATTAGATAAGACTTCTTCAGTATCACCTAACCGAGGGGGTGATGATGAAGTAGAAGAGATAAATGGAAAATAAAATGAGGAGAAGCAAGGAAAAGTAACACTGCCTAGATATGAGGTTTATCCCCTGAAGAAAAGAAATGTTTCTCCCAAGAAAACCTCTTTCCGAAAGAAATCCAAAGCCACTTTGACCAAGATGTAGACTATGCTAATTGTCGATGATTTTGACTTCATCATTGTAGTTGTGAATGACGCATCGCAAGAAATATTATAGAAACAAGAAGCCAAGAAGGAGGATATGTATGGCATAATTGAGGTCAAACTCTGAGGGGTACAATAGGCCTTCCTGTCCAGTCGCACAGTGTCAACTGCACCCTTTCCATCAGGAGAACCAAAATTGGGAGATGAGTCAACCCAAATCTGATGACTAGCTAATACGATCGAAGCTTTCCTTCGTCACGCACAAGAAGAAACAAAACAAGCCATTCAAGCCTTGAAGCAGGTGAAAGAAGTAGTAGTAGAACAATGTTGAGTTGCAGAGCAGGAGAAGGTTTCCCTGTAGACAAATTTCGAAGAGGAGAAAGCACAGATTCAATAGGAAAAAGAACAGTTTCTCGCAGAGCAACTCGAAGTGAAATAAGTAGTCAACAAAGAACTTCACTCTATGACAGGATTAGAGCCCAAGGTAGAATACTAAGTCACAGATCAAGTATACCATCTCGAAGAAATTATCCAACAGCTACAACAACAAATAAAAGACTTAGAGATCCGTACAGTGCTCAACACCCCACAGGATGCGAGGGATCAAAGGGAAGCAACTGCTCAAGGAATAGTTGAATGAATCAAGGGCCTCACCTTGGAATGTAAAAAACTAAGTGATCACAGTACCTAGATGTATGAGCAACTCATTGAAAATCTAGAACTAAAGACACTCGATTTATAGCTCCAGGAGGCTAAGTATCAAGAAGAAACAATACAGGCATAGTTGAAGCCCCTGTTAGTTGTTGAAAGGATGAAGCGATCCCAAGAGTAGCACACTTCCCATCAATAGGTCCACACCATTTAGATAAAAGTCATGGAAGTCACTCAGAGCCTCCAACCTATACAGGATGAGCCTTACCAACTGTTCATAAAGATCGAAGGCCGAGGAGAAAAACTATAACAAGTTGTCACTACAACAAAACAACACCCAGAGGGACCTAACAACGAAGTTATTATCCAAGAGTTAGCTGAACAGGAGGTCGTGGCACAAAAACAAGTCGAAGCAGATCGATCCAAGCTCTAGGATTTCGAGGTAGAAATATCCATATCAGAGTGACTCAGGATGAGTCACAGGTGAGTGTTGGGGGCCTATTGTCCCTTGACGAAGTTTTAAGGATCCTTGTTCATGTTAGACCTATTTTTTGGACTTCGATAGGATGTTGAAGGAGGAGCGCAAGATGAAGTGGAGATCACTGGATCTCACCCTTTTTAGGGATTTTTGGGATTTGGTATTATGTAACAGGTATGGGGATGTCGGCCCATGGGTTTACCCATGCTTAGGCCTGATTTTGTAATGTATAAATAGATGCTAGGAAATGTAGTGACTATGAATGGCTAAGTCTGAATGAAAAGTTAGTTGTAAGTAGTGTTGAGTGAAAGTAACAGTTGTAAGTACTTTGTGCATGTTGCGTGAGACTTGGAAGGATAAGTGCAAGTGATTGTAAGAGACTATATGTAGTCTTTGTGCTGTAACCTAGCTTGGGAAGGGAGGATCTAGCGAAGAGTGCACAGATCTCCTGTCCTCTGTGAAGTTGATCTGAAGGCTCTATGCATGTAAAAAGATTGAAGAAAGCTAATAAAGAAGATGAAGAGTTGGTGGATGTAGCCCCAGGGTGGGGGTGAACCAGGTACATCCTGTGTTCTGAATGCTTTGTGCGATGTATTGATGTATTTACTTTCTTAGTACTTTGATATAGATAAATGATAGGTATATCTGTTGTTACTTTGTGATTAATAATGAGAGTAAATGTTGGATATGACCTGTGTGAATGTGATTAGTGCTTGAATCTACTATATATGATCTATTTCATCATGCTAAGTGCTGCTAGATGCTAGATCTAGTTGAATACTACGATGCTATGTAATTAGGGTTTTACCTGCGAAGTAGATATTGGTTAAACATTGATGAACTATATTGCTAAGTGATTTGTCAAGGTGTTACAATCACATTTTTGTGTCCCAGCTAAGGTTGCATAAATTCGAGTCCTGCAACCACCCCTGCCTCTACCTCGGGTGAGAATTCATCTACTTCACAGGTGTTGCCGAAAGGGATGATAGTTAGGGTTTTGTTGATACATTGTTGTAGCGTTGAACCCTGGGTCCACCCCTGTGCCAACACCTTAACAAAGAGCACTTGTATTTTCTGAAAACAAGACACCAAGTGGTTGCAGACCAAGGAAATTCCACCCAAATGTAGACATTTATGTTCCAAGTCTCAGCAATAGTGTCACCCCCAAGCCAAATCTATGAATCCACAAGGACAGTTCCAAAGTATCACTAGACTTCCCAAAACAGTCAGCACTCAAGCTTTCATAGGCTTCTCAACACCCACAACAATCCAAGTTCACCATCTCTCTTCTACCCATCTTGCACAACCCAAGTGAATGGACCCCTTTCTCTACCACACAGTCCCTCAGGATGTCCATCTCCTTCTACGGATTCACTGCAACTGGTCTAGAATATCCATGCTGGGACTATTAGGACTCATAGTTGTGGGTAGAACTCAGCACAGACCAAATCATTTTAGACATGCACGTCTTGATTCATGGCTGGAATACAAAAATATTCTCTACAACCAACAATACCATGGATTTTCTTCAACATTTCATTCTCCTTTCCTAATCCAAGACATGAATGAGGAGATAATATGAGAGTGAACAAAATTGATGAACGAAATGGTAAGGATATCTATTGAAAAATGAGTGAGTGAGTGAATGGGAGAATAAAAAAAACCAACAAAAGAACCAGAATGAGAATGGGAGTGAGAACCCCCCCATACAAATGAAACATGGGTTTATGTAATTCTTGTAATTAATGAGACACTTGGCCTCCCCCCCCCCAAGAAGATCATGTAACCATTATTCTCCATTAAAAAAAGTGGGTAAATAAAATATAAAATAAATAATTATCCCCTTAATCCCCCTCTCTTGTGGAATCATATCCCCCTATAACTGATGTAGACCCCCTCCCACTCTCAGGCTCCACTCGACCTCCTAGTTTAGGATCATTCAAATCAGGAGGTGACTTAGCTCTTGGGCTCTTGTATAACCCCCAGTTAATGTTCAAAGGTCCTGAAATTTCATATGCAAGTACAAACATTGAAGCCACAGGATCTTCCTAAGCCCCTTCTCCTTTGAAAAATTTTTGGGTCTCTATCCCTCTTTCTCAGTCTCACTCCTCATATGACCAAGGATTGTGACCATGCACTAGTCAATAGCATTCTATTTCGATGCTTTGATGACTTCTTAGTTGCATCCAATCCACAATAATTCTCACAAAGTGTCAATTGCCAAAAAAACGCAGATCGGACGACTCAAATTATGTCTTCGATATTCGACAATTTTTAACCACACCCAACATACATACAACAGTTGTGAACTATCGATCGCAAAAAATAAATTTATGACAAGCCTCAGATCGACAATCCTTAAACACCAATGGATGGACAGTATAGATCTATTCTCTTTAGGCATCAACGATTTGTTTCTACACCAACACACACACAATGCTTTCAAAGTGTCGGGCGTCGAAAAGGAGCAGATCTAATGACTCCTATTCCTCCATGTTTTCCCTTCTTAATCAATGGCTAGGATTCCTTAGGATATTTTATCCCTACCTACATGATGATGCCTATTCATCGAAGTGCCAACTCCCTGAATTGTGGGATATTTCACCACACGTCTTCTCCAATGGATGACTGTGATTGAATCTAGCCTTCGGGCCTTCACGAGTCCTCAACAACACTGCATTATGTTTCTTCTGGAGTTTCAAACCTCTTGATCTACTACCGCTTGTCCTTCCTTTGATCTACGACCCATAATACTTTGGGCCTCCAGGATTCAATGAAATTTTGTTACACGATACCCCAAATCTCTTAGAGTGTCAACCTTCTGGAGTATTGGATCTCCCACCACATGTCCCTCACAACTGATGGATAAGATCTCCTCCACTATTGGGATATTTGGAGACTCTTTGTCCCTGCGCACTTCTCTTCTCTTTCCTCCAGAGTGCTAAGTCTCGAGACTTCACAATCTGTTGCCATGTTTCCACTACTTTCGATGACCTCGATTAGCTCCAGCCTTCAGGTCTTAAGGTATTCTCACTCTATGTTCCCTATTTCCTCCAGAATCTCATATCTCTAGAATACTAAATCTATTAACACTTATCCATCGAAATCAACAGTGGATATCTAATTCGTTGTTCAGAGCTTCGGGAGCCTTGAAAAATCCTACCATTACACTACCTTCCTCCCAGAGTGTTGACCTTTCAGAATCTAGGATTTGATGACACGTGTTCTCTTGCTTCAATGATGAGGATCTATTCCATGACTTCAACAACTTCTCTCCCCAATGCTCCACTTTCACAATCCTCCAGAGTACAATGCTTCAGAACTAAAGGATTTTATCACACGTGTCCCTTCTAATATGCAGCCCTGATTTACTCTATCTCTCATGACTTAGGGAATCCTATGCTTAAGTAATGAAGAAACATATGGAACTCCGTTTTTCCAAGGAACCTTAGGGTTAAAAAACAAAATACTTACTTGTATCCAATGAATCATGCTCCTCACACCCAGATCTAACGACTGGGATCTATTTTCCTCTTGTGCGCTCCTCCTTCATTCCAGAATCTAATCTAATGGTCCAAATCGCTCTCGACAGTAGATCTGACGACTTATGTTGCTTCTCCTCCTCTACTCTACGGATCGATCCAACGGATCAAGTTGAATCTTGCAATTGATCCAATGACTATTGTATATCCACCCTCCTCCGTTGCTATGGTTTTCTTCCAATAAGGGATTTTCAAACTTTTCAAAGGTTTGGCCTTTGATTGTGTTCACTGTAATGCTTTCCCTCCTAAGATTTCAATCCTCTTGGGGTTTTTGAAGGGACTTGGCCCTTTTCTCATTCAAAAAATATGTTTTCCCACCTAATAGATTGATGTTCTCCCTCCTAATCTTTGTTTACTTCGATGACCTTAGTTCCTGGTGCACAATTGCACTTCTCTGAAAACTGGAACTTGAAAGGTTCCCCTCCTCTGCATACTTTTCCCTATGTCTTCCTTAGAGTTTTTCAACACTTTCCAAGTGTTGGCCCCATGAACGTCTTGTGTTAGCACCAAGAGTCACCCTTAGACTACAAGAGGATAAGCCCAGTACCCATCAAAAAAGTAAAATGGATAAAAATGGTTTGGGTAGGTAGATCGGTAAGACTGCAGAGAGAGGAATAACATAAGTAACTATCGATCAGTTTGGGACCATGGGGTTATGGAGTCATAAGTATCATGAATAATGAAGGAATTTAAACTACCTATGTTTGAGGAGAAGAAAGACAAAATTTCTGAGTGATGAACCATGAAATATGGGAAATATGACAACAGATCCTGTATTACCTCAAGAATCCATAGATCAAAGATTATACAACTAGACAAAAAGAAAAAAACTGAGAGTCTGAGAGATAAATGATGAAACATGGGAAATATGACATCAGGTCCTCTACTTCCTCAGGAAACCATAGATCAAATATGCTTCCTCCCAATGTGAAGAAAAAAATAAAATGTTTGAGTGATGAATCATGAAAAATGGTCAAGATAACAACAAATCCTCCACTGACTCAGGAATCCATAAATCAAGGATATTACATCCAGACAATAAAACATAACAATATTTAAACTAAGAAGAAGTATGATAAAAATAACTCAAAGGAATCTTCAATAACATAATATTTACAATCCAAGCCCTCAGGCCTACAAACTAAAAATATAGATCCCTTCTCCTAAAAATATCTCGTCTCTCCAACATATGAACCCCCCTTTACAAAAACTTAAATTGATCTATTTATAATCAGATCAGTCCACAACTTCTAGGAGTGTGACCTGGCCATCACGTTCAAATATTTCATCTGTGCACCCTTTTGTCAGACTATACATGTTTTATCCTGTAAGATGAAATATCCGGTCAATATGGACCTGCAAGAAGAAACCTTCCATCGTGGTACCTCAGGATGACAATTTTGTCTCCTCATCCAAAGCTTCCATGCCTTCTATTTATGGACTGAGTTGAGGTTTTAGCTACTAGTCCTTTTCCATTAACTAAATCCTCCTTGGGATTGGAGTGCAACTGGACTATTAGCAGGTGACCACATGCCCCTCATGGATTGGGCATTGAATATGTAGATGGATTCAGGATGCAAAATTCAGTCTCTATTTATTGGATGAAATCCCCTCGGGATCGGGACATGTCTTGACTACTAGGGTGAATCCACACACTGTTGTTGGATACGATGTTGTAATAGCACGTGATCTTGGGGTTGTCAAAAGCATCTTGGACCCACACTTCTTTCGGGCCTGAAATGCACAGCTTCTCGCCACCCCACAAAACGTGGTTTGTATTTTAGCATGCCCTTCAGATTTTAACGCCCGTGTAGTTTGTGGCATCGAAATGACTGGTGTTCATCGATTCGATCGTGATCTATGATATGAGAACACCTACTATTTTTGTGCCCATGAAAAAGTTATCCATTTGCCAACTATGGAAACCCTCCAACTGTGTCTAGAGATGATACCAAATCGAAATACACATTTTATTTTTGCTAGTGCACTCGCCTGCTTCCCTGCACCTATGGTTGTCAATGGTGACCCTGAGAAACTTTATGTGATAACATTTGGCTCCACAAGGGATGGCATGCTCCCTACGAGCTTCCAAGAATGTGTAGTTCCATTTCCTTAACCTTTAGGTTGTGGACTCGATTTGAAATACATTTTGTTGAAGACAATAGGTTGATATGTAAACTATTCTACTTAAAAAAAGAAAAAAAACACATGTTCTCTAGAAGGAGATTATTTATGTACAATCCTAGACTAACTTATCTTTTACAATGTGCTAGGTGAAAAAACACTTCCACCATAGCCACTGATACTGTTTGGTAATATAATTCTTCTTTTCACTACAAATGATCCAAAAATGGTAAGGGAAGTATGACAGCAGAATGAAAACATGTTTTGAAATACTGACAATATCACCAAATGATGATAAGATGAATAATTTTGTAGGCTCCAACGCTTTTGGAAAAATCAACTCCATATATAACCCCACAGGGTCATAAAATGGGTGATAAAACCTACTAGATTGGTAGTAGAAAGCCTTCTTTGCTTTACAACTGCTCACATCTGTTTGAATGTTTATGGCAAGCACAAGTGAGTGAAAGGTTGATGAAATTTGTTGATCCACTTCTCGTTTTCCTTCTCTGGAAACATCTGCTAGCTGATGGTAAGAGATCTCCTCATGTATATCAATGAATGTATGTTTCTATTTAACCTAGTTCTCATTTATAATTGTTGTAGATGATATGGAATGTACATTTATCTCTTCCTTTTCTCCTTCATGGCCCTCCCAATGATCAATTTCATAATTATCATACACATGAACCATGCTACAAGGTTCCAACGAAGCCATGGACAAGCTCTGCTCTTCATCATCTTCACTGGGATATTCATAAAAAATGGGTTGCTCTTGGTCAGTATTTGAAATAACTTCTTCATCATAAATAAGGATGCCAAAAACATTTGTTTCAAGAATAGGGATATCCTCTGCAATTTCTTCATCAGAGAAGCAAACAAAATCTTCCTTTAATTATGAAAATCTAGGAAAAAAAAAAGAGAGAAATCCTCCCTAGTTATTTTAACTAGCTTATCATCTATCTCAGCTTCGCAGTCAAGAGAAATATCTATGACATAATACACTTGCTCTTTGACATCAGAGTATTCAAAAGAGACGTGTTGATATTCATGAACATTTAAGACAACAAATGCATCTGATATGATGTTATATGTTTCTGTGCTATTGTTATCATCATGAATATCACTCAACACCTCTTGATATTCATGGTAAATATTTTCTTCTACAATAAATGCTTCATCACAAATTTGGCTTTCATGACTAGCAGAATCTTTATGGAGAAAATAAAACTCATTACAACATCCCTCAAAAATATGTTCAGCTGAAATATATTATTTACAAAAGGAATTGAAAGTTGCATGAAAGTCTGTCAAAGAGATGATACTTGGAACTGGGAGAGATCTACACCAATCATGAGAAATCCCCTCTAATGAATACCTGAAAAGAATAATTTGAACATCCTTGTGCATGATACAAAGTTGATGAATAAAATCATGAAAATACAACAAGTTCTCAGCTGGTTCCTCCCACTCCTCTCATCGAAATTTAGGAAGGCTACTTTCCCACTCATCTCTACTGGGCACTAGATTAGGGAAACCAACTATCTTTGAAAAATTGCATAAGGCATGTCTCTGAGCTAAAATCTTGTCCATTTCAAACTAGTGGAGTCGACAATAGATTTTCGAACAATGGAATCTCCATGGTGAAATATAAGAAGTCAGAATAATATATCCAACTTCAGTTCACCATCTAAAACTGGATCTATTAGTTTTCGTTCTCCTAGGGAAGATATCTTCACTTCTATCCTTGACAACGACACCATTAATGTTATCATTGAGAGTCACCCTCAGAATGCAAGAGGATAAGCCCAATACCTGTAAAAAAAGTAAAATGGATAAAAATGGTTTGAGTAGGTAGATCAGTAAGACTGCAGAGAGAAGAATAACAAAAGTAACTACCGATCAGTTTAGGACCATTGGGTTATGTATTCATAAGTATCATGAATAATGAAGGCACTTAAAATTCCTATCAGACAAAATGATTTATGTGGTGATGAGGAGAAGAAAGACAAAATTTCAAAGTGATGTACCATGAAAGATGGGAAAGATGACAACAGATCCTCTACTACCTCAGGAATCCATAGATCAAATATTTTACAACCATACAAAAATAAAAACAACGAGCACCTAAGAGATAAATGATGAAACATGGGAAAGATGAAAACAAATCCTCTACCATCTCAGGAATCCATAGATCAAATATGCCACCTCCCAATGAGAAGAAAAATAGAAAATTTATGAGTGATGAACCAAAAAATGGGCGAGATAACAACAGATCCTCCACCGCCTTAGGAATCCATAAATTAAGGATATTACACCCAGACAAGAAAATAGAACAACATGTAAACTCATAAGATAGTCTAATAAAAATAACTCAAAGGAATCTTCAATAAAATAATATTTACAAGCCAAGCCCTCGGGCCTACAAACTCAAAATACAGAGCCCTACTCTTAAAAATATCTCATCAATATATCCTCTGAACCCCCCTTTACAAAAACTTAAACTGATCTATTTATAATCATATCACTCCACAATTGCTAGGAGTGTGACCTAGCCATCTCATTCAAATATTTCATCTGCAAACCCTTCTATCAGAAAGTGCATGTTTTCTCTTATCAGATGCAATCTCCGGTCAGTATGGACTTGCAAGACAAAATCGTCCATCATGGTACGTCAGGCTGACAATTATGTCTCCTCAACCATAACTTCCATGCATTCTATTTATGGAATGAGTTGAGGTTTCAGTTACCAGTCCTTTTCCATTAACTGAATCCTCCTCATGATCAGAGCATAGTTGGACGATTAGTGGGTGACCACATGCCCCTCATGGATTGGGCGTTTAATGAGCATATGGATTTGGGCCAAAAAATTCAGTCTCTGTTTATTGGCTGAACTCCCCTCGGGAACGGGACATGTCTTGACTACTAGGGGGTGGCCACATGTTGTTGTTTGATACAACACTGTAAGAGCATGTGATTTCAGGGCCGTTGAACTCGGTTTGGAACCACACCGCCTTTGGGCCTCAAATGCACCACTTCTTTCCACGTAGCCACCCCACAAAACCATGGTTTGGATTTCATCATGCCCTTCATATTTTAACGCCTATGCATTTTGTGGCGCCAAAATGATTGGTGGTCGTCGATCTGATTGCAATATGTGATCTGGGCACATCAGCTATTTTGGTGCCCCCGCCAAAGTTTTATCTGTCTGCCAACTATGGAAACCCTCCAAATGGGTCTCAATATGATACCAAATCCAAATGCACAGTGGATTTGTGTTTTTTCACTCACCTGCTTTCCTACAACTATGGATGTCAATGGTGACCCTGGGAAAATTTATGTGATAACACCTTGCATGGATCTTTTGTGCACAACTACACTATCTCTCTTGAGCTTCCAACTCACTCAACTTCTAAGGGTATCAGCCCTCTATTCCTTTAAAGGAATTCTTGTGATCTCCTGACAATTTGCGCTCATCCTCCTAAGATTTTGGACTTCTTTAATGGACCTCAGTGCAATATTTGCACTTGCTTCACCTCCTTGAATCCTGAATTATGGGAATTTACTTGCACACTCCTTGTGCCCTCTGTGAAAAATTGCACCACTCCTCCCGAGATTTCCCTTCTGGTGTGCCCTCTTGGAAACCTTTTCATAGAACTTGAGACATATTTCTCACACACGCCTTGTGCCTTCTCAATGCACTCCTTACATATCCCTAAGAGTATTCAGTAACTCTGGTCCTCCTTCTCCTCCAACTATTTATCAGAGTGTTTAGTAACTTTGATGTTTCTTCTAATCTTCAGAATTATTCTGGTGTTCCCACCTAGCACGCTCTTTCTCTGAACTCACAACAAAATTCAAGTGCACTCCTTGCACTGGCTTCACAGAGTTTTCAAAACTATGGTGTGCACTCCTTGCACAAGCCTAAGATCCCATAACTACTCATAACCTCACCAAGATAGAGAAGACTATATAAACCTACAAATGTAAACTATTTTCATACATCTACAACATACATGAATAAATAATGAAAAACATTCAGAGAATAATCGGTCATCACACATAAGAACAAAAACACCTCATATGCAGGAAAAACTGCTTTTTTATTATATCGGAATGTATATGTACAAATATTTAGAAGGGTTGGACTGCGATAGAGTCTCAACACTTCTCCTTTTCTCTCTTGATCTCTCCCTACAACTCTCAACAACTCCTCATGCTAATAAATTTTTGATACAAGATATTTTTTACAAAAGAGGGGCTCCTTGAGCCTTCCCTCCATCTACTGACTCAGATTGAATTGCACTGAATTACATTCAATGGGCATCTAGTCTGAATCAGATCTAGATCCCTCCCACTGTCAACCATTAAAGGTGACTCTATATATTATAATAACTCTCCTGTACAAATATAGACACTTGGAATTCCCTTGATCCATCAAACATTTAATTACGTTTAATTTACATCAAAATTTTTAATTTGGGTTCAAAATGAGAGGACTAACACCTTTCTTCCATTAGAATTTGTTCCTCTGTGTGAATTGATGTGGAGGCTTGTTGATTCTCTGGCATGTTTTTTGATATGGAGTGATGCTCCTACATAAATAACTCTTTTCCTTGTCTGTCTAGTAGCCAATTATGTATTTATTATTAATAATGATCAAAACATTATATTTCCTAGGCACACTGGCCTCTTTCAATTGTTTGGGCACTCTAGCCTTTCATGGATTAAAAAAATACATTATTTAATACGGGGCTCAAAACCAGGGGTGTTACATCCCCTC
>ML841841.1:16449-33700 GCA_009831015.1 Picea engelmannii
TTAGGCTCTAAATTAGGAGATTTGTTTTAAGATGGTTAAGATAGCATTTATTGTAAATGGACACTTGTTTATTTAATAAGTGATCCATATATTGAGTTTGTTAGGACTTTGAGCTTATATATAGCTCATTGCAAGAGTATTGAGTGGTTGTGATGTAAACTCTTGCAATGTCTCTTATGTAATTTATTTTCCTATTAATAAAATTGTGTGTCTGAGGACACTTTGTCCATTACTCCCCTTCTTGGGTAGTGGGTTGATTGTTTCGCAAGACAACAAAGATACTCCGATATGCAATCAGTATCTAAGATAAGTATAATTGACTCTTTTATTTATCTCTTTCTTTAATGGTTTGTACATTAGTAAGTTACTAATATTGTCCTATGGATCTTTTGTGGGTTGGGAGAAATGATAGTGCACTTGGTGAAGGGAGAAACATGTCCACAAAAGGCATTCAGGCTCCATATCTCTTCAACCAGTCCATGCACACACTCGTAGATGGTTTTATGTAGTATTTAAAATCTACGTTTAGATTAGATATGGATTTCTTGGGTCTATGTGTAACAACCCCATCGTTACGACTACAAACGAAGCAAAAGGTGTACTTTTTTTTTTTGCTTTTCGGCAGGAAGGCAATGGAGACATAGTTAGCCACACCTAGATGATGAACACACACACACACTGATAAGGAAATAGACAACTTTGACTCCACGCATTGGCACAAAATAAACTGGGCGAAACATGCGTAAAACAACAAGGAGACACGACTACGTGCCCAACACAACATGACCACACCTACAAGCTAAGGGACAACATCCCCCTCCAGACACAACGGCCTTGAAGAACAATGACTAGAATGTGACATTCCCAAAAATAAAATATTTTTGAGATTTAAAATTGCTGGAAATTTATTTCGTTTTTAGTAAAATTCGAATTTGGAATTTTTTTTCCATTTATGGCAATTCTGAATTTCGAATTTGATAATTGTAATTAATTATTTTGACTGTTGGGAAGAGACCTGATTTGACCCAACTAAATATTTGACTATGACACTTGTATGAAAACATAATATTTTATATTGATTGTAGGAGGACAAATGGAACAACCATGTTAAATTTAGCTAACCATGACTCCATGTGTGACATCCCCCAAAAAATAAAGAAAATAAAAATATTTTTAGAATTTAAATTGCTGGAAATTTATTTATGTTTTTAGTAAATTCGAAATTGGAATTTTTTTGCCATTTATGGCAATTCCGAATTTCGAATTTTATAATTGTAATAAATGATTTTGACTGTTGGGCATAGATCTGATTTGTCCCAACTAGCTATTTGAGTATGAAACTTGTATGAAAAACAAAATATTTTATATTGATTGTAGGGGGCAAAGGGGATTGCCATGTTAAATTTAGTTGACCATGAATGCATGAAAGGGAAACATGTTGGAACTACCTCTAGGCTGATTTTTACAAGTGGTAAATCGGTGAATTGGCCATTGGCATCCCCTAAAAAGAAGGGATTTAGAAAGCTACGGAAATTCCCAAAGGAGGGAAAAAAGACCTAGGCAAATTGATAAATAAGCATATGTGAGGAGGCAAGATGCTGCCAAGTATGCTGGAAAAGAAAAATATTAATTTTTTTTCCTTGCTCTTATGAACATTGAATGGGTGTAAGGCAAGGGGGGGACTGTCGGTTTGAAGGACATTACTGAGGAGGGATTTCCAAGTTTTCCCTCATGGACTCATGGTCAGGCTAGGGGGTGAACTGTGCAAGTGATCTTGGCTGCTCGGTTCTATGGTTGGGAGGAACGTGGTTGTTCCTTTTGTTTTTCCACAAGTTTAGTTCAGATATGCTACTCTAACCCCTATTTGTCTGAATGATTTTATATATGTGGTACTGTACATGTTAAATCTGTATTATAGTGGTGCCTAGTATTTGTTTTAATGATCATATAATTGTTGTGTGTTATTTATTGTATATGAATTTCAATATCTTTGTCTCTGTGGGGTGAATTGGTTATAGATATAGTGAAATCCTTAAAGTTAGCGTGCATTCATAAACCTAGACAAAGGTCGTTCAATGACTACAATCCATAGCTATCTTCTCAATTAAATCTGTTGAACAAAAGAAAACGAAATTTCTTGCATAGTGTAATTGTAGCCAAGCATACCAATTTCTATGGCGAAATTATATTTTCTATAGATCACTATAGTATACAATGAACCTCCATTAGTAAGTATACAAGTTCTGTTAGAAAAACAGGACCGCGGAGCAATAAAATAAAACAAATGCAGAAACAAAACACAGAAGACACACAATACAAGAGAGACACGGATTTACGTGGTTCACCCAATGTGGGCTATGTCCACCAGAGAAATTTCCAGGTCCTTTCTTTATTATTATCCAGCAAATGAAGGGATACAACCTACAACAAAACCCATTGTAACTTCCTCTTCTTTCTCTCACAGTCTTCTCTCTTAGAATACAATATTCACCATCATCCATAGCCACAATACATTTCCCTCATAAAAGAGGGTTGCCTTCTAGGGAAAAAAACCCCAAACATAATCTCTACCATTAGATCTGCGACCTTATAATGAACGGTCCAGATTTACAATGAAATTACAATATACTTTTACAAGGCAATTTTTGCTTCGGGGGCTTCGCCCCCAAACCCCCGCTGGGGGCCCGCTTGGCCCTAGACCCCCCAGCTCGGGGATATCCCCCCTTGAACCCATACAGGGGGTACCCCCCCTCTACACTCCCCCACGTGGAAGAGTGTACATACTTCTGGGGTGTAAATACATCATGGGGTATAAACACGACTAAAATCAAGGACCTTTGAATCAGGAAGATAATCAGGCTCCACAACCAACAATCTCCCACTTGGAGACTGATCTCAACAACTCCACTGGTGTTGTATATGCTGGACTCTGAACCTTCTTGGACCGACAAATTTCTCATTTTCATCTTCATTCTTGAAGACCAACAGAAACTGAGCAGGAACTCAGTTTCTCCCTGGTTACTCCCTTTGTTAACATGTCTGCAGGATTCTGGCTAGTGTGTATCTTTTCCAGCTTCAATTGTCCATCTTCCAAGGTGGATCGTATGAAGTGGTACCTAAACTGTATATGATTAGTCTTCGAATGGAAGGCTAAGTTCTTTGTAAGGTGAATGGCACTTTGACTGTCACAGTACAACTGATTGTTCTTCTGCTTCTCTCTCAATTCCTCCATAAACCTTTGTAACCAAATCATCTATTTACTAGCCTCTGTAGCAACAACATACTCTACCTCTGTTGTTGAAAGTGAAACAACCTTTCTCAGTTTTGAAATCCAACTTACTATTGTTCCACCTATAGTAAAAACATACCTTGTGGTGCTCCTCCTGCTGTCTTTATCACCTACCATATCTGAATCAACATATCTCTGTAGAAAAGTGTCTGAACCTCCAAAACATAATGCATGTGTAGTGATACCTCTCAAATACCTGAGAATCCACTTTACTGCCTCCGAATGTTCTTTACCTAGATTGTTCATATACCTTCTCACAACTCCCACTGCATGTACAATATCTGGTCTTGTGAAAACCATTGCATACATCAAGCTGCCAACTGCTGATGAATATGGGACCCTGGACATGTATTCTATCTCCTCTTGTGTCTTGGGACACATTTCCTTAGTTAATTTGAAATGGTTGGGCAAAGGTTTACTAACTGGTTTTGCATTTTGCATTCTAAACCTCTCCAACACCTTGTCTGTGTACTCACCCTGAGACAGTGTCAGTTTGCGATTTTTCCTGTCTCTTGTTATTCTCATGCAAAGGATTTTCTTTGCAGCACCCAAATCCTTCATCACAAATGAATTGGCTAATTTCTTCTTGAGAACATTTATATCCTGCATATTAGTCCCTGCAACAAGCATGTCATCTACATTCAATAGCAAGATAATAAAGCTTCCATTTTCTAGATTTTTAAAATAAACACAGTGATCAGAATGACATCTAATCTAACCTTGTTCTGTCATAAACCTGTCAAACTTCAAATACCACTACCTTGGAGCTTGCTTTAGGCCATACAATGTCTTCTTCAACCTGCATAACAAATTATCCTTCCCTTTGACCTCATACCCTTGTGGCTGCTGCATATAAATCTCTTCTTGCAAATCCCCATGGAGAAAAGTTGTTTTTACATTTAACTGTTCAAGATGCAAATCTTCTACTGCCACAAGACTTAAAATAGTCCTAATTGAAGTCATTTTAAGAACATGAGAAAATATTTCATCAAAATCCATACCTTTCTTTTGTGCAAACCCCTTTACAACAAGTCTAGTCTTGTACCTCTTTTCTCCTCCATCTTCTTCCTTCAACTTGTAAACCCATTTACTCTGCAATGCTCTTTTTCTCGCAGGCAACTGAACCAAGTCTAAAGTCTGGTTATTTTCCAAGGAATCCATTTCCTCTTTCATGCCTTGCTCCCACTTCTTTTTGGTGTCTACCTACATTGCCTCTTCATAACATTATGGTTCACCAGAATCAGTCAACAATAAATAATATAATGAAGGAGAGTATCATTCAGGGGGTATACTTAACCTGGTAGATTTTCTAACAACACTTGCAGGTGTTTGAGGTATCTGTTGCTCCTGTTGTTGTACATTTTGATTTTTTGGTTCCTTTGGAATTTCGTTTTCGGTGATCTCATCAATCACTGTGTATTCTTGTTTTTTTGATTCCTGTTTCTTTCCCTTTAACTGATCTTTGTACATGACCTTTTCATTGAATATGACATATCTACTCCTAATGATTTTGTTGTTTTCATAATCCCATAAGCGATAACCAAAATCATTAACACGATATCCAATAAAGGTACACTTCTTGGATTTTGCCTCAAGCTTTGTTCTATTTTCTTTATCAATATGGACAAATGCTTCACAAATGAAAGTTTTCAAAAAAGAATAGTTTACCCTTTTTCCTCTCCATTCCTCCTCTAAAATTCTACCATCCAAAGAGCTTGAAGGTCCTCTATTTATTAAGTAAACAACAATATCTATAGCATCTTCCCAGAACTGTAAGGGAAAACTGGTATGCAATCTCATACTCCTTGCATGCTCCATGATTGTCCTGTTCATCCTTTCTGACACACCATTTTCTTGTGGTGTTCGTGGAACTGTCTTCTCTCTACGAATCCCATGGTATGAACAATAATCATCAAACTCCTTGCTATAGTATTCACCTCCATTATCTGATCTGAGACACTTCAAACTTTTTCCTATCTCATTTTCAACTAAAGCTTTCCATTTCTTAAAAGTATCCAAAACATCAGATTTTTGTCGAATGCAATAAACCCAAGTTTTTCTAGTTGCATCATCAATAAAAGTAACATAATAATGAGAGCCACCAAGAGATGATACCTGAGCTGGTCCTTGTTGTAACAGATATCAAAATTGACTATGCTGCCCAAGAATGGTTTTGGGAATTCTTTTGACCACCGTTTGCAGCAGGACTTTTCTTGAATTATCAACAACCGTGCACAAACTAATGTCTTATTATATCTAGATCCTCCTCGCAATTGTTTTCTGAATATATAATACATCAGTCTCTCAAGCCTTCTTTGTTAGTCCTCAGAGCCCCAGAAAAGAGAGAGATACTGTGTGCAAGGTTGGAGCTTGCCAGAAGTCTGAAAGTAGTGGTAGTTATCAGTGCTATGAAGAAGGAGATTTGGGATTGGCCGCACCCGAAGTTATGCTGAAATCTTGGTAATCACAACATCAAAAATCCTTTGAAGGCGGTTTGAAGATCCTTGTACTGAAGAAGATCAGAAAGAGTTTGCTCTGTGTAATCATCTTTACAGGTCAGAAGAGCATAACGAAATTGATGTTGGTAATTTGTGGTATACCTAAAAAGGTAATATGGGGTACCTAGGGAGGTACCTAATGGGAATGTAGTTATGTGTTAGTGGAAGTCATTTAATATATGGGAATGTGGTCATTCAATGTAAGGTGGACTAGGTCCACTATATTAATAAAGGCCCACTATGGTAGTTGGATGTAATAAATGTGAGAAGGATCTCTAGAAGGTTCCTAGAAGATAGGGAGAGCTATATAAAGAAGTCTAGGCAATGTAATGAAACACGGTGAAGAATATTGTGATTGTACAAGCAAGGATTGCTTGAGGAGTTTTATCCTTCCATAAGGATTAATATATGGTGTTACCCTACCTCAAGGGTTTTCTCTATTTCTTGTGTTAATGTTATGGTTTATGGTTTATTCTTGGTTATTTATAAAGTATATTTACATATCTGGTTTAGGTTCTTAGCAAGTGGTATCATAGCACTTTCCTTGGCCAAAGAAGGGAATATTTGTTTTCTCTTTTTGTAGAATTTTTTCTAGGGAAGAAAAAGAGGGCGGCGCACTTCAGGTTCATATATAAATCTTTACGAGATGAATTTGGAAAACAAAATTGGGTATTTGAATTCCTCTCAGAAAAATACCCAATTTCAAAAACAAAATCAGCTGAAATGGAGTTCGGGAAGTAAAGTTATGAGCATTTTAAATTCAACAGTTTTTCAGGGTTTTTCCGAAAAAAACCGCGATTTTCTGTCGTAAATTATTGTTCTATTTTTGGGGGTTTTTCATAGAAAGATGTATTTTACAGGGAAATTTGATGGCCCTAGTATTGAATCATTCATTAAAGAAAGAAATTCAGCATGGGAAGATACTTGGCCCCATTGGGTAGATCTCAAATTGCAAGGTGATGCTGCCATTTAGTGGAAATCACTTGATTATAAGGAGATGATGACACTCTCCAATGAAGAATTTGAAAAAATATTGTTAGACAAGTGGTCTCATGGAGAAAATAAGGATAAAGAGAGAACCAAGAGTTTAGTTTCATGTGAAAAATCTATATTACAGGTTCATGGTTGTATTCATAAAGAAAATATTGTTGTTTCTATTAACCCTAGTTCCATGTATAATTTTATCAATGTTCAATTGGTTAATAGATTGCAAGTTCCAATAAAGAATATTGAAAGAACATATGTTGAGGGTGAAAATGTTCAAATTTTTAAATATTTGAAGATTACCATGGATAAATATTTGTTGCATTCAAATTTTTATGCTATGGATATGGATGAAGTGGATATTGTTTTGGGATATCCTTGGATAGAATCAGTGGGTACCATTAATATTAATTTGCAAAGGAAGTTTTTAAAGTTGTGGTATAAGAAAAAGAAAATCACATTGTAGGATGTGTCTCTTAGTAAGAAAGATGGACCCATGGAGGCTAGCAAAGAAGTTATTGCCCAGTCTAAAGTTGAATCAGAAGCAAAGCCTACAGAAGGAGATGAAGCAAAACTACAAGAAGGACATAATCAATAAGCTAAGGAGGTCATTGACTCAAAGGCACAAAGTGTTGCAAATTTGAATAAAAAAGAACAAATTCCTACAGTTTTTGTATATCGCCATCCACATCATATAGAGATGCAAAAGTCATCAAGACAAGGGCATGTGCATCAACACATTTATGCACCAGCAAGGCACCAAACAGGAAATCGATCAAGAGGCGCATGGAGGACTACCAACATTATGGGAAGAGATCAAGCTACAGAAACAATCTTATGGCAACCCTGACATGATGTAGAGAAAGATAAGGGTGAAAAGGTAGCAGATAGGCATCATGTTCGACTTCCACTGGGATGGATGGATGGTCGTACTTGGTACCAGTTGGCTAGATTGCTTAGTCAGTCATATTGTCTGGTCTCTTCTCATGTTTCGAGGACGAAACATGTGAAGGGGGATGGAATGTGGTATACCTAGGGAGGTAATTTGGGGTACCTAGGGAGGTACCCGATGGGAATGTAGTTATGTGTTATTGGAAGTCATTTAATATATGGGAATGTGGTCATTCAATGTAAGGTGGACTAGGTCCACTATATTAATAAAGACCCACTATGGTAGTTGGATGTAATAAATGTGAGAAGGCTCTCTAGAAGGTTCCTAGGAGATAGGGAGAGCTATATAAAGAAGTCTAGGCAATGTAATGAAACACAGTGAAGAATATTTTGATTGTACAAGCAAGGATTGCTTGAGGAGTTTTATCCTTCCATAAGGATTAATATATGGTGTTACCCTACCTCAAGGGTTTTCTCTATTTCTTGTGTTAATGTTTTTATGAATGGTTTATGGTTTATTCTTGGTTATTTATGACGTATATTTATATATCTGGTTTAGGTTCTTAACATTCTTCTAGGTCTTACTGCACAGAGAAATTATGGCATGCTCCAGTGAAAAGAACTGCCTCGATTGCATCCTCTACAGGTTACATAATTGGAGATGGTCATGTTCTTGTCTGTGACCATTCCAAGAACATACCACATCATGTGGTGTGTGTTGACAAGTCCGGTTCAAAGTCCGATCCTGATATAAAACCAACAATGGCCAAATTTACATCTAGACACAATTGTAGGCCGGGTCGTGTGTAGGAAGCTATTGTTTGATTCATTTCTACTCGGCGTAAAACTACTAGTGATGATTCTTTATCTGTGGTTTTGTTTGACAACACAGAAAATCAAGGCATGCCATAAGATTGTTGGAATTCCTCAAGAATGGACAAACTGACATGACAGGACAGATGAATCCAGCACAGAAATCCAGATTTTGGCAAAGAAAGAGAGTGTTTTTTGTAACCCCTCAGGTGCTTGAAAAAGATATCCAATCCAGTTCCTGCCTGGTTAAACAACTTGTCTGTTTGGTAGTTGATGAGGCTCATCGTGCAATGGGAAATTACTCTTACTGTGTTGTTGTCCGTGAAATAATTGAAGCACTTGTGCAGCTGCGCATATTAGCTTTAACAGCTACACCTGGATCAAAACAAGACTGTGAATCTATGTCTTGCAAGAAGCCTCGATCCCAAAATGGTGAGTGAAAAAATTGTGATGTGCAATCTTGGAGGAATAGGAGAATTGGTCGTGCAACAAGCAAGCGGTGCGGGTTTGATTCTTGCCAATGGGCCTACTGATGGAGAAGATTTATTGACAGAGTGTTATTCATTTTCATCTACAATGGTCATTGCCAAGTCAGCGGAAGACATTAAATCTTATATCAATAACACCAAAAAACCTAGAGCAACGGCAATGGAAATAATCATATGTCAGTGTCAGCTGCACCAATATAGATCTTGTTGGCTTCTCATTCTCACTAAATAATATAGTTCTTTACATGCTCTGGGTGCTTAACATTGACAACGTCGGATGTTTTGAGGTAACGTTTCTCTTCTTCCTATGGAAAAACGATAATACCAACAGGAAGACCAAATATCTTTGTTGTTGCTGTCAGAGCACCTGGCAGTCCCCAAGATCCTAAGAAAGAATCCACATAAAGACCAGAAACACACTGTCTGTCAGAGCATAGATAGTGCTAAGTAAAATGGCTACCATTTTCAAAATTAGCCGAACTGTCATATCTGTTTATGGAATCTCTTAAAAGATCAACAGCAGGTTTAAAATTACAGGCGGTTTTCTTTCTTTGTTATGATATAATACTATTTGAAATTGTGATTTACATTTGAAAATCTGCGTGATGTAATGATGGCCATTTGAAAATTTTTGTCTCCTAGTGAATCCAGCATGCAGCAGTCTCCATTTATGGTTTCAAGGAAATGAGATAACATCAAAGTCTGGTTCAGTTTTCGTAGAGGCCAGCTTCCATAAAAACTTTGGGACTGCATATCGGGTGTCCTACATTCAACGTCTGAACACCAAGGGTGGCCTTCCTCCAGTAAACAAGAGTGAGTTCTACTCACAAAATTTGAGAGTCACAGTTCCTTTTGAAGCAGAATTTTGGTTTTACACCAAGGAAACGATACCTCCCTTAGCACCTGCTACCATTGCAGTACCAGCCTCCGATCGTGCAGTGGTGGAGGGCTTCTTTTGTGAAGGAATGATAGGCTACTCTTATAATGGTTCTCAGTGGTAGAGGAAGACTATGCATGACAAACTATACTATGTGCCTGGAGGAGATGAGGTTGGATCCTTCTATATGACAAAAACACCAGCCGACCATGGTGGCAGATTCTCCTTGCAGACCTATAATCTCGATGGTTGGCGGGTAGTTGGCAAGGATAGGGAGATCAGCAAAATAATTGGAGATTCATGGAATAAACCGACTGAGGAAGAAAAAGATGTTTACCAGGAGCTTGTATTGAAGGATAAGCAAAGGTACAAAAGGGAAAAGAAAGAATCTGATATAGAGAGCAATGCAGAACGTGAGATATCTATTGGACAAAAATTGGCAGAGGGTTTAGGTTATTATCATATGACTGGTGACTATGCTGGGGCTATTCACGTGGAAATTCGTAGAGTATAGGAACAGATGCATCTTCGAAATAGCGGGATATTGTCTGTGTGTGGCCAAAGGAAGCACGGAAACCCTCAAACTTAACATGGCACTCATCACTTATTGAGCAAGAGCTTCGATTAAGAAGAAAGATGAGCCATGTGAACCTAGGAGTTGATGTTTGCATGACTAGCGAGAGACGTTTTTATTTCAACTTGCCGAATGTTCAAAAAGCACTCCATGGAAATAGAACAAATTTACCATACGATTGGAGTATGTGTAGCAGTGTCTTGAAATAATCAGGATATGATGAAGGCATCGACATTCTTCTTGTTCTTAAGGACATCATTCAACAAGGAATACGTGTTTGGATTTTCACTGGAGATCAGGATTCTGTAGTGCCATTGATGGGTTCACGTACTAATGACTTAAAGATGTCTGTCAAAGTACCTTACTGTGCTTGGTATCATGAAGGGTAGGTGGCTGGATGGACAACTGTATATGGAGACTTGCTGACCTTTGCAATAGTGCGAGGGGCTTCTCACATGGTTCCATATTCTCAACCTACTGGAGCACTGCATTTGTTTAGAACATTTCTATCTGGAGCAACAATGAATTCTTGCAAAATAAAGCGTCCATGAAATAAAAGAAACTTGTTATCAGAGGCCAAATGTGTCTCGAAAACTTCAAATTTCAAATCTTCCATTTATAAGTAAAATATTTTCTGCAAGAATGTGTCGTAATTGACCACATATTTCCAACCATGCTTATGTATTATTGATTTCATCTAATAAATAAACAGACAAAAAATGGCAACGTCTAAGGAGATTTTTGATGGGATATCAAAACTTTTTTCCAGAACCCCGCTGCCATTGAATTGAATTATACCTGAACAAGTTTTTTCCAAAACACACCAATGTAGTAACGGTTCAAGGAGCTGGAAGATGTGTCTGGCAGTTGCAGAAGATGAACCGTTTCAGATTCCCGGAACACAAAGAGTTTTATTTTTCTTTTTAAAAAGACTGATGTATGTAACAGAAAAAAGGGGGCACATGAGTGCAGCGCTAGGGGGGAAACCTCTGTCAAGAGGGTTTCATTGTAATGACTGAGTTTTTTGTAAGCCATTAATGGAGTAATAAAGATGATTTTTTATTTGCGACTGTGAGATTCATCATGGTCGATTTCTTTCAACATGTTTTCCTCTTCTTCAGCTGTGTTAAATCTGTTTGGAATTTATCTGATAATGCTCCTTACTCACAGTTGATGTGTTATCATTTTCATAATGTTATTTCTTCTTTATTCCATCGCAACTGCGTTTCATTTCATTTTCCTCTAACTGATGAGCTTCGCTATACTTTAGTACGACCACTACTATAACGAATGGATTTGGGTTTTTTGTAATTGTTTGATGTCTTTCCTTTGCACTAGATATCAGCGGGTGTAAGACCAGCCTACACTTTCAGAATTATGCATATATCCTTTGCTACGCCGGCCTTTCCTTTTTCTTTCCGCTACCGCATCATGACAATCAAAGCACTAAAAGATAGACTTACTTTGCCTCACTTTCCGCAAGTTATTTGGTCTCTTCTATTGTCTCCTTTCTTCAGTTTTCATTTTACTCCATGCCCAATGGACCATTTCCCTGGTTTAACCCCCAAACTCCAAAAATCCAAGACCATCATTTACCCATAAATCTTCCCACCTTTTTCATGCTACTTAAATTCCTATTGTGACATTTTTCGAGAGATCCCTCTCGGGTTGGAAGGGGCAACTCCCAATCCAAAGTGGTTCGAGGTTGCCTCGAGATTGATTTGATCCAACCCATTTCAGTTTTGAGTGTCAACATTCTGGCGCCGTTGCGGGGGATTTCGAAGTTGATATCTATCCCTGGGAGAACAACATTGTCATAGTCCTAAGGCCTGGTTGAGCAGTCGGTCATAGGAAAATATTGGTTTCACATGCTCTGGTGACTCCATTAACAGTTTCCGATGGTGATTTCACTGGTAGGAGAACTCAAAATTCACATCTTTCACGTTAAGGCCACCCAATGGATGAGGCACCTGGTCTACTGTTCTTGGCACTTTACAAGAAAGTACCATCCATAGAGGGAGCCGATGTTGTAACAGATATCAAAATTGACTGTGATGCCCAAGACTGGTTCTGGGAATTCTTTTTAGCACCGTCTGCAGTGGGACTTTTCTTGACTTATCAACAACCGTGCGCAAGCTAATGTCTTATTATATATAGATCCTCCTGGCGATTTTTTTCTGAATATATAATACATCAGTCTCTCAACCCTTCTTCGTTAGTCCTCGGAGCCCCAGAAAAGAGAGAGAGACTGTGTGCAAGGTTGCAGCTTGCTAGAAGTCCAAAAGTAGTGGCAGTTATCAGCGCTATGAAAAAGGAGATTTGGGATTGGCCGCACCCGAAGTTATGCCGAAATCCTGGTAATCACAGCATCAAAAATCCTTTGAAGGCGGTTTGAAGATCCTTGTACTGAAGAAGATTAGAAAGAATTTGCTCTGTGTAATCATCTTTGCAAGTCCGAAGAGAATAATGAAATTGATGTTGGTTCTTCTAGGTCTTACTGCGCAGAGAAATTATGGCATGCTCCAGTGAAAAGAACTGCCTTGATTGCATCCTCTACAGGTTACATAATTGGAGATGGTCATGTTCTTGTCTGTGACCATTCCAATAACATACCGCATCATGTGGTGTGTGTTGACAAGTCCAGTTCAAAGTCTGGTCCTGATATAAAACCAACAATGGCCAAATTTACATCTAGACACAATTGTAGGCTGGGACGTGTGTAGGACACTATTGTTCAATTCATTTCTACTCGATGTAAAACTACTAGTGATGATTCTTTATCTGTGGTTCTATTTGACAATACAGCAAATCGAGGCATGCCATAAGATTGTTGGAATTCCTCAAGAATGGAAAAATTGACATGACGGGACAGATGAATCCAGCACAAAAATCTGGATTTTGGCAGAGGAAGAGAGTGTTTTTTGTAACTCCTCAGGTGCTTGAAAAAGATATCCAATCCAGTTCGTGCCTGGTTAAACAACTTGTCTGTTTGGTATTTGATGAGGCTCATCGTGCAATGGGAAATTACTCTTATTGTGTTGTTGTCCATGAAATAATTGAAGCACCTGTGTAGCTGCGCATATTATCTTTAACAACTACACCTAGATCAAAACAAGACTGCGAATCTATGTCTCGCGGGAAGCCTCGATCCCAAAATGGTGAGTGAAAAAATTGTTCTGTGCGATCTTCGAGGAATAGGGGCATTGGTCATGCAACAAGCAGGCGGTGCGGGGTTGATTCTTGCCAACGGGCCTGCTGACGGGGAAGATTTATTGACAGTGTGTTATTCATTTTCATCTACAATGGTCATTGCCAAGTCGGCGAAAGACATTAAATCTTGTATCGATAACACCAGAAAACCTAGAGTAGCGACAATGGAAATAATCATATGTCAGTGTCAGTTGCACCAATATAGATCTTGTCGGCTTCTCATTCTCACCAAATAATATAGTTCTTTAAATGCGCTGGGTTCTTAACATTGACGGGGTCGGACGTTTTGAGGTAACGTTTCTCTTCTTTCTATGGACAAACGTTAAATACCAACAGGAAGACCAAATATCTTTGTTTTTGTTGTCAGAGCACCTGGCAATCCCCAAGATCCTAAGAAAGAATCCATGTAAAGACCAGAAACGCACCGTCTGTCAGAGCATAGACAGTGCTAAGTAAAATGACTACCATTTTCAGAATTAGCCGAACTGTCATATTTGTTTATGGAATCTCTTAAAAGATCATCAACAGGTTTAAAATTACAAGTGGTTTTCTTTCTTTGTTATGATATAATACTATTCTAAATTGTGATTTACATTTGAAAATATGTGTGATGTAATGATTTCCATTTGAAAATTGTTGTCTCCTAGTGAATCCAGCATGTAGCAGTCTCCATTTATGGTTTCAAGGAAATGAGATAGCATCAAAGTCCAGTTCAGTTTTCGCAGAGGCCAGCTTCCATAAAAACTTTTGGACTGCATATCAGGTGTCCTACATTCAACATCTGAACACCAAGGGTGGCCTTCCTCCAGTAAACAAGAGCGAGTTCTGCTAAAAAAATTTGAGAGTCGCAGTTCCTTTTGAAGCAGAATTTTGGTTTTACACCCAGGACATGATACCTCCCTTAGCACCTACTACCATTGCAGTACCAACCTTTGATCGTACAGTGGTGGAGGGATTATTTTTCGAAGGCATGATAGGCTACTCTTATAATGGTTCTCAGTGGCAGAGGAAGACTATGCATGGCAAACTATACTATGTGCCTGGAGGAGATGAGGTTGGATCCTTCTATATGACAAAAAAACCAGACGACCATGGTGGCAAATTCTCCTTGCAGACCTATAATCTTGATGGTTGGCGAGTAGTTGGCAAGGATAGGGAGATCAAAAAAATAATTGGAGATTCGTGGAATAAACTGACTGAGGAAGCAAAATTTGTTTACCAGGAGCTTGGATTGAAGGATAAGGAAAGGTAAAAAAGGGAAAAGGAAGAATCCGATATAGAGAGCAATGAAAAACATGAGATATCTATTGGAAAAAAATTGGCAGAGGGTTTAGGTTATTATCATATGACTGGCGACTATGTTGGGGCTGTTCACATGGAAATTTGTAGAGTATAGGAATAGATGCATCTTCGAAATAGCGGGATACTGTCTGTGTGTGGCCAAAGGAAGCGCGGAAACCCTCAAACTTAACATGACACTCATCACTTATTGAGCAGGAGCTTCGATTAAGAATAAAGATGATCCATGTGAGCCTAGGAGTTGATGTCTACATGACCAGTGAGAGACGTTTTTATTTCAACTTGCCGAATGTTCAAAAAGCACTCCATGCAAATAGAACAAATTTATCATACGATTGGAGTATGTGTAGCAGTGTCTTGAAATACTCAGGATATGAGGAAGGCATTGACATTCTTCCTATTCTGAAGGACATCATTCAACAAGGAAGACGTGTTTGGATTTTCACTGGAGATCAGGATTCTGTAGTGCCATTGATGGGTTCGTGTACTAATGACTTAAAGATGTCTGTCAAAGTACCTTACCGTGCTTGGTATCATGAAGGGCAGGTGATTGGATGGAAAACTATATATGGAGACTTGCTGACCTTTGCAACAGTGCGAGGGGCTTCTCACATGGTTCCATATTCTCAACCTGCTAGAGCACTGCATTTGTTTAGAACATTTCTATCTGGAGCAGTAATGAATTCTTGCAAAATAAAGCATCCATGAAATAAAATAAACTTGTTATCAGAGGCCAAATGTGTCTCAAAAACTTAAAATTTCAAATCTTCCATTTATAAGTAAAAAAAATTCTGCAAGAATGTGTCGTAATCGACCACATATTGCCAACCATGCTTATGTATTACTGGTTTCATCTAATAAATAAATAGACAAAAAATGGCAACGTCTAAGGAGGATTTTGATGGGATATCAAAACTTTTTTTCCAGAACCCCACTATCGTTGAATTGAATTATACCTGAACAAGTTTTTTCCAGCACACACCAATGTAGTAACGGTTCAAGGAGCTGGCAGATGCGCCTGGCAGTTGCAGAAGATGAACCGTTTTAGATTCCCGAAACATAAAGAGTTTTATTTTTCATTTTAAAAAGACTGATGTATGTAACAAAAAAAGGGGGCACATGAGTGCAGCGCTAGGGGGAAAACCTCTGTCAAGAGGGTTTCATTTTAATGACTGAGTTTTTTGTAAGCCATTAATGGAGTAATAAAGATGATTTTTTATTTGCGATTGTGAGATTCATCATGGTCGATTTCTTTCAGCATGTTTTCCTCTTCTTCAGCTGTGTTAAATATTTTTGGAATTTATCTGATAATGCTCCTTAATCACAGTTGATGTGTTATCATTTTCATAATGTTATTTCTTCCTTATTCCATCACAACTGCATTTCATTTCATTTTCCTCTAACTGATGGGCTTCGTTATACTTTAGTATGACCACTACTATAACGAATGGATTTGGGTTTTCTGTAATTGTTTGATGTCTTACCTCTGCACCAGCTATCAGCAGGTGTAAGACCATCCTACACTTTCATAATTCTGCATATATCCTTTGATACGTCAGCCTTTCCTTTTTATTTCCGCTACTGCATCATGACAATCAAAGCACTGCAAGATAGACTTACTTTGCCTCACTTTCCGCAAGTTATTTGGTCTCTGCTATTGTCTCCTTTCTTTAGTTTTCATTTGACTCCATGCCCAATGGACCATTTCCCTGGTTTAACCCCCAAACTCCAAAAATCCAAGACCATCATTTACCCATAAATCTGCCCACCTTTTTCACGCTACTTAAATTCCTATTGTGACATTGTTCGAGAGATCCCTCTTGGGTTGGAAGGGGAAGCTCCCAATCCAAAGTGGTTCGAGGTTGCCTTGAGATTGATTTGCTGCAACCCATTTTAGTTTCGAGTGTCAACAGTCCCCATACATCTGTATGCACAAGATGTAACCTTTCATTCTTCTTTTCTTTTCCAACTCTGAGAAATCTGACTCTCTTTTGTTTTCCATAAACACAATGCTCACAAAAGTCCAAATCAATTTGTTTAAGATCGGGAAACAAATTTCTTTTGTGAAGGATCTGCATACCCTTCTCACTCATGTGTCCTAGCCTATGATGCCATAGTGTTGTATCCACTCCTGTGGAAGCTAAAGATATAGAAGAGTCAGTATTACCAGTACATAGATACAATGTAGCTACCTTCTCTCCTTTCGCTATCACCAATGATCCTTTCATGATATTCCATGTCTTATCTGTAAATATGGATATACAACCTTCACTTTCCAACTGCCTTATTAAAATCAGATTTTTGCTTAAATCTGGAACATGTTTTACC
>ML841842.1:0-10304 GCA_009831015.1 Picea engelmannii
CCAGATCCCTTCTTGATTAACGGTTGCGATCAAATCGCGAAATCGCATATCGCGATTTCGGGGTTTTCAATGTTAAGTGATTTGGATATTTCAAACTCTCTATCGCCGATTCTCCGATGGATTTATCTCTCTCGCAGCTTCAAAAGATCTGACGGTCCTGGTTCTTTCGGGAAATTTGGATGGGATCCAACGGTCACTGACTCTTCTTCCTTTTTCCTCTTTAAGCTCTTGCTGTGCGCATTTTCTTCAAGGCTATTCCTCCTGAGCTTTTATCCTTCTTATCCTACTGTCTCTACTGTTGCCATTAATGACAACAACCATCACTGCATTCTATCCACTGAATTTGCCAACAATTATGTTGAGCTATACATAAAATTTATGTTACAAAAAAGTTGTATTATTATAAAAACAAAAGGTAATATACAAGTAATGTATAAATCCCCATTCATTAATATATATTTGTATGTTCTTAATGGTCATTAATATATATGTGTGAGAAATCAAAATCCAAATCAGAGAAGAAAACACATATATAATTTATAAAAAAGAGATATATAAAGGGTTATTATACTAAGTCATGTTAAAGTATACATGGATATGATAAATAAAAGAGATGCATAAAGGATTATTATACTAAGTCATGTTAAAGTATACACGGATATGATAAAAGGGAATAATTGAAGCACATTATTTGTGGGACTATCCTACTTTACACCCTTTTATTACAAATAATTTATAAGTTTTGGTATGAAGGGTATATTGTGAAAAACGTTTCGAAGAAAAAAAAGTGAAGCTTGGTGTTGAAAAAATGGAATATTTTAAAAATACATTTTTGCACTATTAAAGCTTAAAGGGACTATTTAAGGAACGGATGTTGAAATCATTATTTTTTCAAATGACAAGAAAAAACACATTATTGTTAATATTAGTAATGAATTATTAATCCCTAAGTCAAGTGTAATTAAAAAGTTAGATTGTTAGGACAAAAAAATATATAAAATAAATAATATGTATTGAAAATTAACGATTATATTTTCATACATCAAATTCACGATTAACGATTTTAGTTTCAACCTAGAAGGAAACAATGTGAACTTTCATCTTGAACATGAATAATTTTTTTTGACATTCTTTTATAAGAAGAAGACAACATTGTAGGATGTTACAATGAAGTCATGCTTAGTAGGACCCTCATCAATATGTTAGCCTATGGCTTACCTTACCAATCACTAAGTTTAATTGTCACCTATATTTGCATTATTCATTTATGATATTAGTAATATATCCTCAAGTGATGAATAAGGAGTTAGTTAAGATTGCCTAGCCTAGTCATCATGCATGATTTTAGGATCTAGAGAAAATATCTCTATAAGGTGGCATGACCCATTGTACTATAAATGTGTAACATTGGTGTGAATACATTAGAGTTGGCTAGTAAGCATTTTCTATCATATTTTTGTTCTTGTGCATATTTTATCATGGTATCAGAGCTCCTATAGTTCTTAGCGCCCTTGGTAGTCATCCATGAGATTAATGAGTGAGAAAGTTGGATCCGATCAAAATTTGATTACTCCATGGGAGTGATCCAAGAGATAATAATGATGTTGTTTACACCAAGAGAATGCAGATCTACATTCATTTAGACAGAGAATGGCAAGGGGAATAAAAAACAAGGACAATCAATCTGGTAAATAAATTCTATGAATTTTGTCAACAAATGATTTTGATGACTGAATAGAGTAAAATCTGTGTGAATTTGTTTGATAAAATAATGATTTCTTTGTCTAAGATATAGCCTCTCTCTAGAATTTGTGTTATTTATTTGCTTAGATTTGTATGCACATAGAGTTGGCCAGTGAGCCTTTTCGTCATATTGTTTTTTTTGGTGCAAATCAAAGAAGAATTGGACGTGACCTGTAATCAAAGCATCATCAAATTTGGAGATCAATTCAATTTCTGAATCCACAATAATTGTAACTTACAAATAGTCATTTTTTAAAGTTTACTTGTCTCTTTGAAATGAAGTGAAGTTGAATTTGTAATTTTCCGATGCATTCTCGGTTGAACCCGACACTCATTTGAGTCGTTGTAAGTCAAAATTTAACAAGGTTGAGTAAAACTCAATCCATTGTAATACTTTGGAGTGGATTTTCGGTAGTATCTGACATCCTCAACTTCCTGGAAGAAAGAAAGTTCAAGCAAGCGTGAAGTGCAAGTGATTGAGTACAAGAGAGTCTGAGAACAACGATGACTAAAATCATGGAAATGGTTTCCTTATTGGAAACTTTGTTAGAAACAACAGAGAGTAATTCAATCATAATGACTAATGACACATTGGAAAGTGTTATCACATTTTTGCGAGTCATGCAAACAAGGATTTAACTATTGCAATTTCAATCCCAACTATTGAATAATGAAATCATGGATCTCAAAAATCAACAGTCAGTGAAGTGTTTTGAACTAGTTTTTGTTCAGAATAATCTTCTCTATGATGATGATGATGATGATGATGATGATGATGATGATGTTTTTGATCAACAATCAGTGAAGGAGAAACTTAGTAAGACAAATCCAGATGCAGACGAAGATGAATCTATTTTTGAACATATATTTCAAGAGTTTTCTTTTGACTTCAATGAATAAAACCTTTCAATAATGCAACAACATACAGTAAATCCACTTACATAGATTTCAAAGCAACAGGTTCAAAATACTCTTTCTATGCCCATCATCAGATCTTGGGAAGAAATTGACTACAACAAGAATATAACATGACTAGGATATAAAAAGGAAGTTACTTTTTCATATTCTTGATTATTCCATACCAATCCAGTTCCAAAGTGTTGGATTCCTTCAAGAAGTTTCAACTTCACCTGTTCAAATTCAACACCAGAATGCAAAATTCCAACATTTCAATTGAGTTGGTCATAAGGAGAATCAATGTTTTGATCTCCATCCTTGCCAGCATTGTGGCAAGCATAACCATTCTTTAGACAGATGCTCAACACTGAAGAAACCTACAAGATTGAAGATTCACTATGAGTGGATTGATCCTTGCCAGTGGTCATCAACAGTCAAGCGACTATATAAGTCTTACCATAGAATTCAATCTTGAGTAAAGACCAATTTTGCAGCGCATAACATTTTTTGTACCTAACATAAGGGTATATAAGTCCAAAGTGGTCCCCTTATGGCGTAGATTTTAAGCATGGCCCTCATAGGATGAGATAACATGTGGTTGTTTCCACATGCCCACTTTGCATTGTATACAAATGGAATAAGTTTGGTACTCTCTTGATCCCAAAGGGGGGAGTACAATGATGTAACTCTTTTTTGCCTTAAGAGGGGGAGTTCAAAAATCAAGTGAAGATGGTTCATGAAACCACTTGTGGTCTCACATTTTATCTGAAAAAAGGGGGGAATTGATGATTGAATTGAAAATGGTTGTCAGACCGCAAGTTTCAACAACAAATATGTCAGATGGGCATCGGATTTTCCATATGGGAACTATAGCCTGTAGATGACAGAATTTGGAAGAATTATGGTTCAATGCCTTGCAATTGAATCATACAAATGAAACATTGGGATGTTGTTGGACACCTAAAAGTGTCATTAATTGGTTAGTGGTCATCCCAAACTATTGATTCAGAGAGAACTTTTAGTGATACACTGATAATAGAGTGGTGATACTACATGTTCACCAATTAGTAGAAGACATCATATTCTTCTAGCTCAAATACTTGGAAAAATGATCGAATTGTCAAGCAATCAGGGAATGCTCAGATATTATGACTTTTCACTTCCATATCTCAACTCTCTTCCAATTCATTTTAGATGAACCATTCAACATCTAGATTGGCAGTTTTTTAGGAAGTTCTTCATTGAGGTTAAGCTCAGGAATTTCAGTATGAAGACTTGGAAATGATACCAGTTTATGCTTAATTGTTGGTATTATTGATAAGACTTGTGATTGAGAGGGGGAATGTTAGCTTATGGGTTACCTTACTAATCACTGAGTTTAATTGTCACCTATATTTGTATTATTATTTTACGATATTAGTAATATATCCTCAAGTGATGACTAATGAGTTAGTTAAGATTGCCTAGCCTAGTCATCATGCACGATTTTAGGATCTAGAGAAAATCTCTCTATGAGGTGGCATCACCCATTGTACTATAAATATGTAACATTGGTGTGAATACATTAGAGTTGGATAGTAAGCCTTTTCTATCATATTGTTGTTCTTGTGCATATTTTATCACATACTACCTAGAGGATGTATAATAAGTGATCCTTCAAGGTAGCTAGAAGTCAATACAAAAATGTAGGATCACTAGAAAGAATTTGACAGGGTTATTGTTGATAAAGATGAAGAAATTTCTTCCCTTAAGAGTCACAGTAAAAAAATGATTTCATAGATTAAGAAGCTAAAAAGTGAAAATAAATCACAACAAGAAAACATTGGAACAACTTACTAACAAAGAATCAATAATCAATAAACAAACAATGATTAATTCCATTGAAATAGACAAGCCACCAAATGTAAATATCTAGACCTTAGAGAAGGGAACCAATACAAATCCAAATGAAATCTTATCAACCGATATATCATTAGAAGTATCAAAAGGAGAATCTTCCAAAACAAGACACAAGATACAAGGATGCCTTATCATCATCCTAATAATAAAAGTTATTGTATTATTAAAAAAACTAACCAAAGACTCAATCAATATGAGAAAATAAGTAAATACTCTATTATATTAAAGAGAAGCTCAAGTGTGGAATCTTATCATTTCCCAAATCACAGAAGTTGTTGCTACACAGTTCTGTATAAAAATGAATTAGGGTGGCCTAACCCTTTGAAAAGAAGACAATTTTTCTCAACACTTCGTAACACATATCGTCTTGTACCATCAACCATCACAGCCTCAAAAATAGAGAATCATGAGAAGACATTACAAGCAAGAACAAATACATAATATTTTCCATAAAATGCTTTGAGGACAAAGCATATTTGAGGGACATGCATTGTAATAAACTTGAATATATAAAAAAAACATCAATAAATACCAACACCAAGAAAAACAACAATAATAATAAATAACGAAGTGACATGTTCTATCATCTATCTTATTCATGATTAAATTATATTATTGATGCTATATGAATTTCAACCTACCATCCTTCTTATGTTGGATATTCCTTAGTAAATGAACTATTGCTCATTTCAGTGAAGTGTGGGGGGAGAATGGAAGAATGTATCCCATGGCTGAATTTTTTCTCCACAACTTTTCTACAAATTGGGAGCACAGATGACAAACCTCCACTCCCCTTTATGTTTAATCCATATTGGTTCAACGACTTGGAACTTATAGGGTTGGTTAAAAATGGATGGAAGCATTATCATGAGGGTCTCGAGAATATTATTATGTTTCAATTCAATGATAACCTAAAAAGTAAATAAGAGAACAATCAAATGGGCCAAAGTAAAATAATGAAGTTATATTTGAAATATAGAATAGGAAATAACAAGTACATTCAAGTCCAATGTGAGTGAATTTTTCACAAAAGAAGAACAAAGTTCTATTTAGAGATTGGAATCCAATAAAAAATATTGTATCAAGTGGAAGGAATCCAAATGGATCTAGAATAGTAGAGTTATATGGCTGGTTCAAAGAGACGATAATATGAAATTCTTTCATAACTTTATGAAAATGAGAAAGAACTTAAACACTATTTGGAACACAAAAAATGGAGAGGGTGAAAAGGTTACCAAGTTTAATTATATTTTTGAGGAAGGCACCAATCATTTTCAAAAGTTATTCAAGGAACCTCCCAAAGCCAATATAATAGAAGTTGTGAATGTTCTTTCCTTCTTCCCTAGACTAGTGAATTGAGAGCTAATGGTATAATTTTTTATGGTTGAACTTGAAGGGTTTATTAGCTCATTCTAGAAGGACAATAACCCTGGTCCAAATGGATGGCATACTTAATTCTATTTTGAAGGGGGTAGAAGAATCAAGGAAAACTAAGAAGGTTCTAGGTGCCATAAACACCACCTTCCTAGGCATCGTTCCTAAAAACGATGATCTTGATATATTTGATGATTTCAATACAATATCTCTATGTAATGTTGTTTGTAAGATCATTGCTAAGGTTATATCTAGAAGGAAGTTTTAAACTTGTGTTATCCCTTGCTATCTCATGTTAACAATTTGGTTTTGTGAATGATAGGTAAACCCATGAAGCTATTGGAATTGATCAGGAAGGGATCCACTCAATCAAGGTAAGAAATGTGCCTTCATTCATCATAAAACTAGACTCCTCCAAGACATAAGAAAAAGTAAGTTGGACGTATTTTAGATTGATGATGTTACATGTTGGATTTTCTTGTGATTTTGTTAATTGGATGGAAGGTTGTTGCACTTTTGTTTCCCTTTATTGCTCATTAATTGATATACTACTTCTTTCTTCCAACCCTCTAGAGGATTGAGGCAAGTATGTCCCCTCTCAACTCTTATGTTCCTACTAATAGAAAAAGGGTTAAGAAAATATTTGGTCCATGAGAGATCCAATGGAGGCCTTAAAGGGATAAAGTTGGGTAAGAACATAAGACTAACCCATTTGTTGTTTGTTGATGATGTTTTAATGTTTGAATATGGTTCCAACAAAGATGAAAAAATATTTCCAAATATTATGGTTCCAAATAAAATAAAATATCCCATTTCTTTTCATAAGACAATATGGGAAACAATGAATGTCATTAAGGATTTATTGGAATTTTAGATGGTGGAGTTCCAATAGGGACTCAAATATCTATAAATATACTTGAAGGGAAATGATTATGGGTGTTTTGATTGGTTATGGCTTTGTAACAAATTGAAAGAAGAGTGTGTAATCTAGGGATATTTGAATTGGGCGTATATTGACGCATAACTAACCAAATGCCCAACAACATTTGTGACAACCATTGAGCTAACCTCTCTCTCTCTCTCTCTCTCTCTCTCTCTCTCTCTATATATATATATATATATATATATATATATATATATATATATATATATATATATATATATGTTGTGGGATTTCCCCCCTCTTACTTGGAATATCTAGATGGAGAGAAACTTAGTTTCCAACCACAAAGCAGTTAGTAACCTTGAGAGACTTGACCAAATTTGATATTTTGACTTATGGTCTTCTTGTTGACAACATGGGGGTATTGGAATCCATGGAATAATCATAATTCATCCTCTAAGTGAAGACATAGTACAACACACATAAGCAGTACTCCTCACAATTATTTATTTTAGCTAGTGAAAGTTTAACTTCACCAAAAGTTCCTAAAAATAGTATAGATCAATAAGATTATGGATGATTAAATACGAACATTGCTTAGATAATAATTGAAGACTTTCTCCTCGACTACCAAATTGGAAAAAACTTGTGGTACAAGTGATTCCTGATAAAACACCTTCATCTCACAATTGTTATCCATTTGAGATTATCATAAAATGGACCCAACACACACATAAATAATATATAAGGGATTTACTCATTAGATACACCCAAATCGTATGAGTGAGAGTAAATATATTAATATGGAATGAAATTCCATAAGAGGGATATGTCGTTGTCATATTAGCTTGCAATTCCATACATCTCTTAGGGGCTATGGATTATGGTAGTGGTTGCTCAATTATAAGTATTATCACCAACAACAAAATATAATAAATTGGCCATTCTGAGAACTTCAATCCAACTAGATGTTTGTATGAGAAAGAAAACTTGAGAGGCTACAACATATATATTACATAAATGGCACTTACAAAATCGGTTTGTTTTGAGACTTAAGGATATTCAAGCAATCGGATATCAATAAAATCTATTGTTGATGCAAAGTTTATCTAAGTGTGACATATAGTATTTCCATCTATGGATACAACACGAAATAATAGGAATGTGAAGTTGAAACAATTAAGAAACCAACCAACCTCTTTTCAATTACAAACCTAATAATGTAGTAGAAAAGAAAAGTCATTGTAGACTAAAGTTACAAACCTCCAAATCACTATAGCAAAGGAGTGTCATAAGAATTAAAGGGTAGATAACCCTAAGGGCTTGTTCAATTGGTTGAACCATCTGCCCAAGGCATGTCATCAATGGGGAGGCCATAGGTTATAGGTTCAAAAGTGGTCGAGTCCCTTGAGGTTACCAAGCATTATTGTGGCTAAAAGTTGAGTCGTAATCCATTTAGATATTCTAGGAAAAAGGGGGATCCTGCGAGGTTTTCCTTAGACAAAAAACTAAAGAACACAAATTTAGAAATCTAAATTAAAAATAAAATGTTAAAAAGTAAGAAGTCGTTATTAATTCATAGGGGATATCAAAATCCAAAGATGATATAAAAAATAAGTGAGCTAAGAGAAGAAATGTTCAAATACCATAACACCAACTTGCAAAAACTAAATGTATACCCACCAAAACTACCAATTTGGATGAAAGAAAAAAATTAATAAGAAGTGGTTCCCACGAAGAGATCAACACAAGAAAATCCATCTCATGATATTGAGGTTGAATTTGTAGATATTCCCATAGGGTAGATTGTCTCCCATCATGAGCAAATGTGGTTACTATTGCCCAAACACCAACCATCCCAAAACAAAATACACTATTTTCATAGCCAAAGGATCATATTAACAAATTCTCTTTAGCTGAGAAAAATCAATAGTATTCATTGTCTTGCTTGACAAGATTTCGTGTCAAATACATGTGTCAATGTAAGACCTCTTCTTGAATTTCACTTTTTCTGCATTTCAACTCGTCTCAGGGGAAATATACATTCTTTATACTTCTTACGATTATGTTGCTAAGATGTTATGAAATATAAATTATCTATATGTACATTTGATAAAACATTTAAAACATTTAAGCCTTTTCTAACAATTTTAGTATCAATAGTGTTTTTTTACTTGCTATTTAAGCAATTTTTTTCTAAACAATGTTAAATTAATCTAATGTATTAAACATTCTATATTTAGAAGATAATAAATTAACATAAATTCATGTTAACTTTGGAGTAACAAGAATATTACTAATTATTTAAAATAATTTTGCTTTCCTCTTCTCCATTGGTGAAAGGATTTCCATCCCCTTTTATTTATATCTCTACTTTTTCTTAGGTAGATGGATGATTGTAAGCTTGTTCCTAAATTATACATATGAGTTAATAAACACTATCATTAAAATTATAGATTAAATACATATAAAAATATTGGTAAAATTTAAATAATGAAGGGATTAATGGTAACTTGAAACTTACAAATATAAAATAGTAACTAATAGCCCCTTTATATTTAGAATTGTGTGTGATCCTCGTTTGATGTTGTTTGTCTTATTCTATTGGTTTAAGTAATTGTTCCCAAGTTTGTGTCGCTGTATTTGTGGGCGCATTGCTTCTCCTTACCAAGTCACAAGCTTGTGTCAATTTCTTACACCATTTGTTGCATTGATGCCTTAGATGTAGCCCCATCTTTTGTTATGCCCATTTAGATGAGAATTCTCTCTTGTATTATTATTTTCTCTCATCTATTATTTGGGATTTCATTTTCTTAGGGACACTTCTCCAATCCTTGTGGGGATGGGTCCTCGTTATTCTAGTAATTTTTGGTTAAACAACTTTCTAAAAATGTTGTTTGAAATCATTATGTTTAATGTGTCATTGGTTGTTGCATATAATGTTTAAATCAAGGATACTCATTATTATTACTAGGAACCTTGAATCATTAGAGATATTTCTATTTTTATTGGGGTTGGGTTATCCTCAATGTTGCAATGAATAAAAATAATTAGATAGAAGAACAAGAGTGAATACATTGTAAAATTTACAAATTTTTTTCCCAAAGAAAACCTTGTGGGGAAACTCAAGGGATGCTTCGCCATATTTGTTGATGGCATTCCTAATAAACTTGTCATCATAGAATAGTGTTCCTAACATAGGGGGATTTTAATTGGGCATGTCCCATCATGGAAGTAGCTAAATGCTTATCAACATTGGAAAAAACTGGTTGAGCTAACCCTTTGGAATATATATATTGTAGCTCGATTGGTTGTGAGGAAAAGTAGTTACTCTCCCCACCCAGGTTAAAATCCCACTTTGAAACATGTTTACTCTTTTAGTGAGTTTATTTTTGATGAGATATATATTATATATTCATTATTAGTTGACCTAACCTTGTGCCCTAAAGAATCTAGGTTTTACCTTGGGTACCATCCTCAAAATGAGGGGTAGAGCATAGGAGGTTTC